>JAPKLY010004047.1:0-16018 GCA_026898435.1 Prunella vulgaris
TCTCTCTATAATTCTCTCTACATTTCACTTAATAATTCCAATTACCATCTTTTAATTATTGTTTGAGTGATTTCCATAGATTAATTAGCCACATAACATTACAATTAGTAAAATCATTCAACAATTTGGCGCTAGAAGGAGGGCCTCGAACCTTCGTCGATTGAAGAATTTGGTACTTACTCACCGTTATACCGAAGAACACGAAGAACGTTCTTCGAAGTTTAGTGAGAGTTTTTGAAGAGTATCTTCAATTGTGAGTGTTTTCAAGAATTTGCTGTCTTCGAAAACACGAACTAGAAAAGATTTCTTTGAAAACACATCTATTATATTCGATTATTACAGCAAACAATGACGAGACATACATACGAGGCCTCCCACGATGAATCCCACACCACCTCGACAAGTCAGAGGTGGAGAGGACGGGGACCATCCGGACACCGTCGAACTGAACAAGCTCGTGTCCCGGCGTTACCAGCGGCTCCAGTCGGTCAACAGATAGAAACTACCATTGAATCAATGGTTAGAACACCCGAGGACATCGAGAGAGCAATGACCACCCTGAAACAATTGCAAAAACAGCAGATGGTAGTAGCACATCAACCAGTGATTCAGGTTGCCCAGACTGAGACAAGACGTGATACTCGAACAAGCTACCATCCTCAGGAGGAAGAGGCCAGTAGTGGACGTGTCGTACCCGAGAGTTCAAGAGGCAAACAAAAAATGTCTGATCGCCTCGGACCACAACCCCAACGCTCAAACCAGCGACCAGCTGGGCGAGCAGACGGGCGACCAGCTGACCAAGCACACGACCAACCTGAACGCTTTGACTGGTCACAAGGCGATAGGCGCAGTAACCAAAGTCATCACTCGGAAGGTAGAAGGTCAGAGCACTCGTACCGACAAGAACCTTGCGAGTCTGATGCTCGGCATCAACGCAGGCCTGTACAAGAAAGGCTGAGGAGATGAGCATCCAAGAGGTTAGGACCAAATGCCGCAAGTAACCTCCAACGACCGCACCGAGAGGTTGCCCGAAGTGAGGGACTGCCGGGGGCAGCACGTCATCATGAGGTGCACCCGGAACAGCCTCGAGGAGGGGAATCGTCCCGGGGGTCGTCAGTTCTAGAGATCGAAAAGTTGAAGAAAGCTGTGGAGGACTTACAACACTAGGTGGCCATCAAGGACAAGGTGGAGACGTACACGTCACTTCCAATATCACCATTGTCACCAGTCATCCTGACTGCACCCATTCAGAAGAAGATACAGTTTCCCTCATTGGTGTTGTACGAAGGAGAGTCTGACCCCAAAGTTCACATCTCAAAGTACGCTGATTACATGATCTCAATGGGGGACATCAGATGCAACACAATGCCGGAACTTTCCTTTAACTCTTGGAGACCGTGCACACAGATGGTTCTCAGCCTTAACACCTGGGTCGATTCAATCATTTGGACAGTTGACCCGGGAGTTCCTGTCCCACTTTTCGGGATTTGGGACGTATCTGACGCAAAAGCACAGGTTGGCCAACATCTCGCAAAGGGCCGAGGAAACTGACCAGCAATATCTGGAACGATTTGATAAAATCCTTTTGGAAGGTGAAGCGGTCAGTGACGACACAAAGGTTGTGGCAGTCATGGCGGGACTGCGTAAAGGAACGGACCTGTGGAAAGAAATGCATCTGGCCTGTCCTAGTACATACGCCGAGTTTCGCCACAAAGCCGGTGTGTACGTCGCAATGCAAGAAGCAATGGCCAAGCAGTTAGGTCCAGAGACTGATGACAAGAAAAGTGGTAAGAAGCCCAGTGGTAGTGGTTACAAGGCCCCTAAAAATTTAAAATCATTTGGGGACACGGCGGAATATAGAGAAAAACTAAACCAATTGTTGACTACCACAATTGACCACGTCTTCACAGCTGTGAAGGATCAAGATATGTTGGCTGCACCCCGAAGGATCAGGCAGGATCGGAGCAAGCTAAACCCAAATAAATTTTGTGCGTATCATTAAAGTATCGGGCACTTCACTAGTGAGTGCCGCGATCTGTTGAAGCAGTTGTGGAAGTTTTATGAAGATGGGAAATTATCCGAGTTCGTCAAGAAAGCTCCGGGGAAAAGGCAACGTCAGACAAGACAGGAAGCCTCAGATGATGAAGGTAGTGATGAGGCAGAAAGGGCCCCAAACAGACAAGTAAGAAGAGGTCCACCAGCAAGGCCGACGCATCTGGAGCCGAACCGAGAAATCATTGTGATTGAAGAAATTGGTTCGGCAGGAGGAATAATAGATGGCCGTCCCACATCAAAGAGGTAAAAGAAGGCAGAAATTCAGGCGGTCAATCAGGTACAGGAGATGGGGTCCAGATCGAAAGCAACTACTAAACCAACTGTGGATTTGACCTTCTCTCAAGCAGATCTCGAAGGGATCCTTACACCGCACAACGACTCCTTGGTTGTCAGCGCCAATATCATGAACGCAAGAGTGCACCGACTGCTAGTGGATACTGGAGCCTACACAAACATCCTGTTCAAAAAGACACTAGACCAGTTAGGAGATTACGAATCCTACATAGAGGATTGTAATCACAAAATAGTGGGATTCGGAGAGGATGTGACCGTCCCTCTAGGTGTAATAAGATTGCCCGTAGAACTTGTAGCGCTAGAGGACCCGGAAAGGAGGATGACAAGGTTGTTAGATTTCTTAGTCGTAGATCAACCATCCACCTATAACGGGTTCCTCAGCCGCCCTTTCATTTCCGAATTTAAAGCCGCATGTTCTACTTACTACTATTGTATTAAATTCCCAACTCTTAAGGGTGCAGGTACGGTCAAAGGGGACCAGAAGAAGGCGCGGGAGTGCCTATTAACTCTGATAAAGCCCGTTAACCAGGTGTTGGTGTTTGAAGACCTGATATCACAACCCGCCCCGGACGAGCCGAGCGGTCTGGATGATGTCTCAGTAGACACCGAAATGATGGAAGTAGACCAGACTACAGATTTTCGGAGATTCACAGCTAATCGTATCTCAAGTTCGAGGTGAGTACGAGGCAAAGGAACGACAAATGATCATCTACCAAAGGATCGTTGCGCACCTGATATCAAAATTCGAGCAATTTTACCTTGAGCAAATCCCCCGGCTAGAGAACACCCAAGCAGATGCTTTAGCCCGGTTAGCTACAAGCACCGGAGAACCAAGCATCTCAGAAGTGGTGGTCACAAAGCTAACTAATCCTTCAACATTTGATTATGTTAATCAAGTGTTGAGGAGGGGGCAACAAATAATCAATAGCCAACAACAGTCTACAAATGATTGGCGAACACCTATCAAGAAATACTTGTCCAACGGAGAACAGCCAGGAGATCCATGGGAAGCACAACGGATTGTGAAGCAAGCCACGAGATACACGATGGTCGAAGGGCAGCTATATAAAAGAGAAATCTCACTCCCATTACTCAAATGTCTTTCCTCGGAAGAAGGTTAGAAGGTGTTAAAGGAAATCCATGAAGGGATATGTGGAGGACATGCTGGGGGGCAAGCCTTGGCTTACAAAACCATCAGGCAAGGGTATTATTGGCCAACACTACGAAAAGATGCTATCAGATATGCTAAGAGATGCTTGAAGTGCCAACAGTTCGCCCCAAGTATCCACACCCCAGCATAAAAATTAAAATCAGTGTATAGTCCGTGGCCATTCGCTAAATGGGGTATCGACTTGATCGGCCCATTCCCTCCCGGGAAGGGTGGAGTAAAATTTGTAGTGGTGGCCGTGGACTATTACACTAAGTGGGCCAAAGCTGAAGCACTAACGACGATAACCCAAGAGAAGATGATAGGCTTCATTTGGAAGAACCTGGTATGCAGATTTGGGTTACCACAGTCGATAGTCACGGATAATGGGAGGCAGTTCGATGGAAATAAGTTAAGAGACTTTTGCACATCTTGGAACATCAAGAAACATTACTCCACACCATATCATCCTCAATCAAATGGACAAGTTGAAGCAGTGAATAAAATCTTGAAACACATTCTAAAGATTCGGTTAGAAGAAAGAAAGGGCAGTTGGGCTGACGAGCTTCAGGAAGTCTTATGGACTTACAGAACGTCCTACAGAACAAGTACCGGGGAGACACCGTTCACAATGGCTTTCGGAGTTGAAGCAGTCATCCCAGTAGAGGTCCAACATCGGACATGGAGGATAATCGAATACAATGAGGAAGCAAATGAAGATGATATGGCGGTAGAAAAAGACTTGATTGAAGAAACAAGAACCTCGGCAGAATTGAGGAATGCAGTCTATAAGCGACGAGCCGAGAAATACTACAACTCGCAGGTAAAAGATAGAAAATTCCAAATTGGCGACCTGGTGATGGGAAGGATATTAGCAGTCCCGACTGGAGTATTTGGTCCGAAATGGGAAGGTCCGTTCAAAGTAACAAAAAGTTGGCCAAATGGGACGTATGACCTGGAGGATATGCAAGGTAACTCTTCGGCATACACGTGGAATGCGACACACCTCAAGAAATTCTACCAATGAAGACTTATGTAAATTTTTCAAGAAAACCTTGCTTGTCCAACATGTATAGGGGCAAGCAGGTCCATAATAGATGGAGGCAAATCTGTAAAGTTATTATTCTATTGAATAGAGAGGTTTCCTTTCAAATTGATGTATCAAAAGATGTCTCAAGTTATAAGCTCTCAAGACTTACGAGTCCACATTAAAGGCAAGGTATTGAGACTAACCCTAAGGTTATACCATTAAAAGGGAGTCCTTACCACCTAATAAGCCTACATCGAAAGAGATGAAGAGTAAAAGGTGTAAATTCGCGATTCCGTAAAAGGAAAAGTAAGACGAATCAATTAAAATACCGTACATCAAAAGCGAGCACTAAATAACTAAGACAAAGGTATCAACAGCAAAAGCAAATATAAGCGAAAGCCAATAAAAAGAAAAACTGCAAGTTCATTAAACATTAAAGGGAAGTTCAAGTACATATAGGGCGCCTTCAAGGGCGAAAAAGCAAAAGTAAAAACGTCTTCAAGGACAATTGAAACAAAAAGGGAAAAGACCCCATCACTTTACTGGTCGCCAGGCTGGTCGCCCACCTGCTCGCCAGCCTGTTCGCGGCCCTGATCCACCGGCCTGCTCGCCTGCCTGGCCGCCCACCTGCTCGCCGGCGCCCGAAGGAGAAAGACCTGGAAGGTCCTCGAAAGGAGATAGACCCTCGGTGTCCACCATCACATCATCCTCAGCATTAATCTGAAGAGGCGGATAGTTTCCCCCGATGATCTTAAGCGTCGGAGGCACTACACTTAAATCAACTCCAATTTCCTCAAGATCCCCGATATCCACCACCAAACCTTCCTTGAGAGGACGTTCAGTAAGGAAGTCGGTGAACTCCTTCTTTAAGGCCGTCCAGGGGTCCTCGTTCTCACCAACAGCATGGTGATAGGCCCACAGATTCTCGGCAAAGGCATAAACGAAGCCGAAGTCAGAAGACTCGGCTCGAATATTAGCAACTGGTATAGCAATCAGTGTGGGCCGCTTTGTGCTCGGCAAGTTGGGTCTGAGTAGCTTGGAGTTCATTCTCCAACTCGGTAATCCTCCTCCGAGCCACTCTGTTCTCTTCCAACTGAGCGCTCAAGCTCGTCAACTCAGCACGTAAACTCTCAGCCTCGGCTTGGGGCCTCTCAGAATTGGCAATGGCCGACTTTTCAGCATCCAAAGAGGCCTTGGCTTTGGCCTCTGCTATAGCTATCTTCTTTTTAGCTTCATCCCTCTCTTTCCTCGCACTATCTGACAGCACCGCATAAGCCTTCTCTAAGGTCACGGCTTGCTCAAGGGCGCGCTGAGCACTGAAAAGAGCCCCACTCGTATGATGCATGGCCGTGCGGATATTATCCGTCATTGACTGGCGCTGAATGATGTCCTCTTGAGGCTGAGACCAGTGCCGAACGGCAGATTCGACTGCAAGGCGAGTGGAACCCTTGAGCTCGTTGAGAGACTTCGGAGGTCGGGCAAGTGCGAAATGATGTACAATTGTGCTCCAGTGTTGGTAACGTGAGGGATCGTACCTGAGTAAAAATTTGAACAAGTCTAAAATAAATCTGAAAAATGTTCAATATAAGTATGCTACAGGTTTGTAGAGTATTACCCTGCTGCTCGATCCTGATCCCATCCAAGAATCGAGACATCCGACAACTGCCCAACAGATCGTATGGGGGCAGGAGCGGAGGAAGTTCCAGCAGGGGCAGGAAGAGTTGACTCCGGAGTCTCGACCCGGCCTGAGCCTCCTGGGGCTGAAGATCTTGTCGTTCTGGCTCTCTTAGCGGCCTCACCCTCACGCTCAATACGTGAACCATCTCCTCGGAGCACTCGCCGGTTACCACCGCTCGGAGAATCGCTCGGAGCTTGACGATCCTCGGTACGAGGAGCCCGAGGGGCAGCGGATCGGTGTTCGGCCCGGAACCACCAGTCTTCTTGGTAGTCTTAGCAGCAATTTGAGCGGCTAACACCACGGATGGAGGATCCCTCTTGGTACGTGCCATCCCAAATTTCTGGTTTAAAGTCTTGAAAGATGGAGGGATGGCAATAGACACTTCAGGAACTGCAAGCATGAAGAGGCAAAAAGAGTTAGAAAACTTTCATGAAATCTCATGAAATCTCAAAGTCAAGAAATACTAAACAAGAAATCAAAATAGTTATACCTGCGGGACGAACAACCTGAGCTCGCAGATGGTGAGGAGTGGTGATTAACCCCGAGGCAACGCGGCAGCTGAATTTGTTTAAGTAATCAAAAGTTCTATCCTTCTTGTTCCGACGGCAAACAAGAATGCAGGTGAACTTGAACTCCTCAGACAAGCTAGTCTTCTTCCAACGCTGAGGGATCAAGCCTATAGACACAAACAACAAAGAAAGTCAGATATTGTAACAAGGGTGGAATCTAAAGTACAAACGAGTCCTACGCTGTAACTCGCCAAACTCAGTAGGGGACATTATACGTCCCCCGAGACCCTCATTGTTATCGGGAGCCCGCCAGTCACCACCAATGAAAAAGAATTGTTCCTTCCAGTCTCTCACTTTATTGGGCAATCCCTCAAGGATCTTCATATCGCTCCTCGCTTTAAGGTAATAATAACCCTGGCCTTCCTCAGAGCACTTGCTAAGGCAGAGGGTGTAATTCACCTCTTGAGGAGTCAAGCGATCCTTGTACTTCTCCAAGGCGAAAACCATGCATAGTGATATCAGGTACGTCCATGCGTTGGGGGTCAGCTGTGTGATCGCTAAACCCGTCATCTCCAAAAAGTGCCCGATGAGGGGGTGAAGGGGTAACGTCACACCAGCAGCCAACGTATGCAAGTTTATGGCTGTTAATCCTTCCGGGGGACAGTCAGCTCTTTCTTTCTCCCGAGGAGCGTACATCGTGATGTCGCAGGGGATATGATATTCCCTTCGGATGTGGTCAAGATCGTCCTCGTCAATGACACTCACTACGGTGTTCGCCTTGTAGCTTGTACGATCACCTTGTTCAAGTTCCTGATACTGCCGAGGAGGAGTTGGGAAATCGGCGGCATATCGCTCGTAGTATGCTCTCCAGTCGAACTCATGCGCAACGCCTTCGGGGATGGACCTCTCGGACATGTGCGGTTGAGGAAAGCTGACAGACTCGAACCACTCAGTAATAGAGTCATCGCTATCGTCACTACTAGAGATCATCTCTACTTCCTCGGTATCATCCCCCTCTGGGCGAGCAACGGGCTGCTCGATTTCTTGCTCGCCCAGCTGCTCGCCTCCTCTCTCCAAAAGCCGATTGACTTCCTCAACCGCAGAATCAGATCCTGCCAAATGGACCGACGATAAGCCCGTGATCGGGCCACCTTCCTCTATGTTCTCCACCATGGGTCGTTTGCCCAGATTCTGGTGAGAAATCGTCCGACTAGAGGATGACGACATGGATTTGAGAAGAAAGGAGAAAAGACAAAGTTGATCCTAGAGTGTGTTAACTATGGATTGCGGGCGTCATCAACGAGATTCCGGTCAGAAATTCCAGCAAAGAATCCGATAAACAAATACATAAAATGGACATGCAAAAATTAAAAGAAAATGTAGGTAATATAAAGAGAAGACAGAAGGGATCGAGGAACTACCTGGGATGTTGAGTCACAAAACCGTCCACTGGAGTGAAAAAGATTACCAAAATCGCTAGGAAAAAATTCAAGGATTTGTTCGCCGGAAATTCCAGAGAGTAATGGTAAATGAAGAGGAAGATGAATAGTAGCTGAGAAACCCTATTTATACCTTCGGGTCAAAGTGAAAGAGGGAAAAGAATTTTAGGGACTTGGTTGCAAAGTATTTGAAAAGTTTCTGAAAAGGCACGCCTTTTCATGCGACTGATTGACACACGAAACGATGAGGCGCCTTATTTCCCGGAGCGTCACCTTAATTGCCGAAGAGAGAGGGAGCGAGCGGAATGGCGAGCACCAAGGCGAGCACCACATTGCTCGCCCAATTGCTCGCCCAGTTGCCCGTCTACATGATAAGATCAACTCCAGTATACACTTTGATTTCAAATCAAAGCATATACTGAGGGGCAAATGTTGATAAAAGAATCTAAGCTTGAGGGTTAGAGAAAAGCACAAGTATAAACAAGATGAAATATGCAGACTGGCTGCTCGCCCGTATGCTCGCCTGGGTGCTCGCCCACATGCTCGCCCGAGCCCAGAGGTGTCGAAGTAACAAGCCCACATGGCCACTCCCCAGTTGCTCGCATCAATGCTCGCAGGCCTGCTCGCTAGATTGGTCGCCCGTAGCTCTGAGTATAACAAAGCAACAAGCCTATGAAGCCAGGACTAGGTTGCTCGCCTTGATGCTCGCCCGCCTGATCGCCTCCATGCTCGCCTTCAGCCTGGATACGACAAGGCAGCAAGCCAATAGGATAAGCCTACGTTGCTCGCCACAATGCTCGCCCCTTTGCTCGCCACAATGCTCGCCCCCTTGCCAGTCCCTTCTTCGAAGGAAAGAAGACACAAGATGTCTAAGGAACCTGTATGAAGGGTCCGGGTCGTTTAAGGCTAGAGTTAGTGGAGCAAAACTTTGAGGGGGTGACAAGTGGAGGACACTTGTCACCCCCAGAAACCATGTGGCTTAAAAAGATGCCACCTCACTAAATAGAGAGTATAAATACTTGTAATAAACACAGGATCTGAAATCCAAATACAAAGAACCCATTTATAAAATTTCTCTCTCTATAATTCTCTCTACATTTCACTTAATAATTCCAATTACCATCTTTTAATTATTGTTTGAGTGATTTCCATAGATTAATTAGCCACATAACATTACAATTAGTAAAATCATTCAACAATTTGGCGCTAGAAGGAGGGCCTCGAACCTTCGTCGATTGAAGAATTTGGTACTTACTCACCGTTATACCGAAGAACACGAAGAACGTTCTTCGAAGTTTAGTGAGAGTTTTTGAAGAGTATCTTCAATTGTGAGTGTTTTCAAGAATTTGCTGTCTTCGAAAACACGAACTAGAAAAGATTTCTTTGAAAACACATCTATTATATTCGATTATTACAGCAAACAATGACGAGACATACATACGAGGCCTCCCACGATGAATCCCACACCACCTCGACAAGTCAGAGGTGGAGAGGACGGGGACCATCCGGACACCGTCGAACTGAACAAGCTCGTGTCCCGGCGTTACCAGCGGCTCCAGTCGGTCAACAGATAGAAACTACCATTGAATCAATGGTTAGAACACCCGAGGACATCGAGAGAGCAATGACCACCCTGAAACAATTGCAAAAACAGCAGATGGTAGTAGCACATCAACCAGTGATTCAGGTTGCCCAGACTGAGACAAGACGTGATACTCGAACAAGCTACCATCCTCAGGAGGAAGAGGCCAGTAGTGGACGTGTCGTACCCGAGAGTTCAAGAGGCAAACAAAAAATGTCTGATCGCCTCGGACCACAACCCCAACGCTCAAACCAGCGACCAGCTGGGCGAGCAGACGGGCGACCAGCTGACCAAGCACACGACCAACCTGAACGCTTTGACTGGTCACAAGGCGATAGGCGCAGTAACCAAAGTCATCACTCGGAAGGTAGAAGGTCAGAGCACTCGTACCGACAAGAACCTTGCGAGTCTGATGCTCGGCATCAACGCAGGCCTGTACAAGAAAGGCTGAGGAGATGAGCATCCAAGAGGTTAGGACCAAATGCCGCAAGTAACCTCCAACGACCGCACCGAGAGGTTGCCCGAAGTGAGGGACTGCCGGGGGCAGCACGTCATCATGAGGTGCACCCGGAACAGCCTCGAGGAGGGGAATCGTCCCGGGGGTCGTCAGTTCTAGAGATCGAAAAGTTGAAGAAAGCTGTGGAGGACTTACAACACTAGGTGGCCATCAAGGACAAGGTGGAGACGTACACGTCACTTCCAATATCACCATTGTCACCAGTCATCCTGACTGCACCCATTCAGAAGAAGATACAGTTTCCCTCATTGGTGTTGTACGAAGGAGAGTCTGACCCCAAAGTTCACATCTCAAAGTACGCTGATTACATGATCTCAATGGGGGACATCAGATGCAACACAATGCCGGAACTTTCCTTTAACTCTTGGAGACCGTGCACACAGATGGTTCTCAGCCTTAACACCTGGGTCGATTCAATCATTTGGACAGTTGACCCGGGAGTTCCTGTCCCACTTTTCGGGATTTGGGACGTATCTGACGCAAAAGCACAGGTTGGCCAACATCTCGCAAAGGGCCGAGGAAACTGACCAGCAATATCTGGAACGATTTGATAAAATCCTTTTGGAAGGTGAAGCGGTCAGTGACGACACAAAGGTTGTGGCAGTCATGGCGGGACTGCGTAAAGGAACGGACCTGTGGAAAGAAATGCATCTGGCCTGTCCTAGTACATACGCCGAGTTTCGCCACAAAGCCGGTGTGTACGTCGCAATGCAAGAAGCAATGGCCAAGCAGTTAGGTCCAGAGACTGATGACAAGAAAAGTGGTAAGAAGCCCAGTGGTAGTGGTTACAAGGCCCCTAAAAATTTAAAATCATTTGGGGACACGGCGGAATATAGAGAAAAACTAAACCAATTGTTGACTACCACAATTGACCACGTCTTCACAGCTGTGAAGGATCAAGATATGTTGGCTGCACCCCGAAGGATCAGGCAGGATCGGAGCAAGCTAAACCCAAATAAATTTTGTGCGTATCATTAAAGTATCGGGCACTTCACTAGTGAGTGCCGCGATCTGTTGAAGCAGTTGTGGAAGTTTTATGAAGATGGGAAATTATCCGAGTTCGTCAAGAAAGCTCCGGGGAAAAGGCAACGTCAGACAAGACAGGAAGCCTCAGATGATGAAGGTAGTGATGAGGCAGAAAGGGCCCCAAACAGACAAGTAAGAAGAGGTCCACCAGCAAGGCCGACGCATCTGGAGCCGAACCGAGAAATCATTGTGATTGAAGAAATTGGTTCGGCAGGAGGAATAATAGATGGCCGTCCCACATCAAAGAGGTAAAAGAAGGCAGAAATTCAGGCGGTCAATCAGGTACAGGAGATGGGGTCCAGATCGAAAGCAACTACTAAACCAACTGTGGATTTGACCTTCTCTCAAGCAGATCTCGAAGGGATCCTTACACCGCACAACGACTCCTTGGTTGTCAGCGCCAATATCATGAACGCAAGAGTGCACCGACTGCTAGTGGATACTGGAGCCTACACAAACATCCTGTTCAAAAAGACACTAGACCAGTTAGGAGATTACGAATCCTACATAGAGGATTGTAATCACAAAATAGTGGGATTCGGAGAGGATGTGACCGTCCCTCTAGGTGTAATAAGATTGCCCGTAGAACTTGTAGCGCTAGAGGACCCGGAAAGGAGGATGACAAGGTTGTTAGATTTCTTAGTCGTAGATCAACCATCCACCTATAACGGGTTCCTCAGCCGCCCTTTCATTTCCGAATTTAAAGCCGCATGTTCTACTTACTACTATTGTATTAAATTCCCAACTCTTAAGGGTGCAGGTACGGTCAAAGGGGACCAGAAGAAGGCGCGGGAGTGCCTATTAACTCTGATAAAGCCCGTTAACCAGGTGTTGGTGTTTGAAGACCTGATATCACAACCCGCCCCGGACGAGCCGAGCGGTCTGGATGATGTCTCAGTAGACACCGAAATGATGGAAGTAGACCAGACTACAGATTTTCGGAGATTCACAGCTAATCGTATCTCAAGTTCGAGGTGAGTACGAGGCAAAGGAACGACAAATGATCATCTACCAAAGGATCGTTGCGCACCTGATATCAAAATTCGAGCAATTTTACCTTGAGCAAATCCCCCGGCTAGAGAACACCCAAGCAGATGCTTTAGCCCGGTTAGCTACAAGCACCGGAGAACCAAGCATCTCAGAAGTGGTGGTCACAAAGCTAACTAATCCTTCAACATTTGATTATGTTAATCAAGTGTTGAGGAGGGGGCAACAAATAATCAATAGCCAACAACAGTCTACAAATGATTGGCGAACACCTATCAAGAAATACTTGTCCAACGGAGAACAGCCAGGAGATCCATGGGAAGCACAACGGATTGTGAAGCAAGCCACGAGATACACGATGGTCGAAGGGCAGCTATATAAAAGAGAAATCTCACTCCCATTACTCAAATGTCTTTCCTCGGAAGAAGGTTAGAAGGTGTTAAAGGAAATCCATGAAGGGATATGTGGAGGACATGCTGGGGGGCAAGCCTTGGCTTACAAAACCATCAGGCAAGGGTATTATTGGCCAACACTACGAAAAGATGCTATCAGATATGCTAAGAGATGCTTGAAGTGCCAACAGTTCGCCCCAAGTATCCACACCCCAGCATAAAAATTAAAATCAGTGTATAGTCCGTGGCCATTCGCTAAATGGGGTATCGACTTGATCGGCCCATTCCCTCCCGGGAAGGGTGGAGTAAAATTTGTAGTGGTGGCCGTGGACTATTACACTAAGTGGGCCAAAGCTGAAGCACTAACGACGATAACCCAAGAGAAGATGATAGGCTTCATTTGGAAGAACCTGGTATGCAGATTTGGGTTACCACAGTCGATAGTCACGGATAATGGGAGGCAGTTCGATGGAAATAAGTTAAGAGACTTTTGCACATCTTGGAACATCAAGAAACATTACTCCACACCATATCATCCTCAATCAAATGGACAAGTTGAAGCAGTGAATAAAATCTTGAAACACATTCTAAAGATTCGGTTAGAAGAAAGAAAGGGCAGTTGGGCTGACGAGCTTCAGGAAGTCTTATGGACTTACAGAACGTCCTACAGAACAAGTACCGGGGAGACACCGTTCACAATGGCTTTCGGAGTTGAAGCAGTCATCCCAGTAGAGGTCCAACATCGGACATGGAGGATAATCGAATACAATGAGGAAGCAAATGAAGATGATATGGCGGTAGAAAAAGACTTGATTGAAGAAACAAGAACCTCGGCAGAATTGAGGAATGCAGTCTATAAGCGACGAGCCGAGAAATACTACAACTCGCAGGTAAAAGATAGAAAATTCCAAATTGGCGACCTGGTGATGGGAAGGATATTAGCAGTCCCGACTGGAGTATTTGGTCCGAAATGGGAAGGTCCGTTCAAAGTAACAAAAAGTTGGCCAAATGGGACGTATGACCTGGAGGATATGCAAGGTAACTCTTCGGCATACACGTGGAATGCGACACACCTCAAGAAATTCTACCAATGAAGACTTATGTAAATTTTTCAAGAAAACCTTGCTTGTCCAACATGTATAGGGGCAAGCAGGTCCATAATAGATGGAGGCAAATCTGTAAAGTTATTATTCTATTGAATAGAGAGGTTTCCTTTCAAATTGATGTATCAAAAGATGTCTCAAGTTATAAGCTCTCAAGACTTACGAGTCCACATTAAAGGCAAGGTATTGAGACTAACCCTAAGGTTATACCATTAAAAGGGAGTCCTTACCACCTAATAAGCCTACATCGAAAGAGATGAAGAGTAAAAGGTGTAAATTCGCGATTCCGTAAAAGGAAAAGTAAGACGAATCAATTAAAATACCGTACATCAAAAGCGAGCACTAAATAACTAAGACAAAGGTATCAACAGCAAAAGCAAATATAAGCGAAAGCCAATAAAAAGAAAAACTGCAAGTTCATTAAACATTAAAGGGAAGTTCAAGTACATATAGGGCGCCTTCAAGGGCGAAAAAGCAAAAGTAAAAACGTCTTCAAGGACAATTGAAACAAAAAGGGAAAAGACCCCATCACTTTACTGGTCGCCAGGCTGGTCGCCCACCTGCTCGCCAGCCTGTTCGCGGCCCTGATCCACCGGCCTGCTCGCCTGCCTGGCCGCCCACCTGCTCGCCGGCGCCCGAAGGAGAAAGACCTGGAAGGTCCTCGAAAGGAGATAGACCCTCGGTGTCCACCATCACATCATCCTCAGCATTAATCTGAAGAGGCGGATAGTTTCCCCCGATGATCTTAAGCGTCGGAGGCACTACACTTAAATCAACTCCAATTTCCTCAAGATCCCCGATATCCACCACCAAACCTTCCTTGAGAGGACGTTCAGTAAGGAAGTCGGTGAACTCCTTCTTTAAGGCCGTCCAGGGGTCCTCGTTCTCACCAACAGCATGGTGATAGGCCCACAGATTCTCGGCAAAGGCATAAACGAAGCCGAAGTCAGAAGACTCGGCTCGAATATTAGCAACTGGTATAGCAATCAGTGTGGGCCGCTTTGTGCTCGGCAAGTTGGGTCTGAGTAGCTTGGAGTTCATTCTCCAACTCGGTAATCCTCCTCCGAGCCACTCTGTTCTCTTCCAACTGAGCGCTCAAGCTCGTCAACTCAGCACGTAAACTCTCAGCCTCGGCTTGGGGCCTCTCAGAATTGGCAATGGCCGACTTTTCAGCATCCAAAGAGGCCTTGGCTTTGGCCTCTGCTATAGCTATCTTCTTTTTAGCTTCATCCCTCTCTTTCCTCGCACTATCTGACAGCACCGCATAAGCCTTCTCTAAGGTCACGGCTTGCTCAAGGGCGCGCTGAGCACTGAAAAGAGCCCCACTCGTATGATGCATGGCCGTGCGGATATTATCCGTCATTGACTGGCGCTGAATGATGTCCTCTTGAGGCTGAGACCAGTGCCGAACGGCAGATTCGACTGCAAGGCGAGTGGAACCCTTGAGCTCGTTGAGAGACTTCGGAGGTCGGGCAAGTGCGAAATGATGTACAATTGTGCTCCAGTGTTGGTAACGTGAGGGATCGTACCTGAGTAAAAATTTGAACAAGTCTAAAATAAATCTGAAAAATGTTCAATATAAGTATGCTACAGGTTTGTAGAGTATTACCCTGCTGCTCGATCCTGATCCCATCCAAGAATCGAGACATCCGACAACTGCCCAACAGATCGTATGGGGGCAGGAGCGGAGGAAGTTCCAGCAGGGGCAGGAAGAGTTGACTCCGGAGTCTCGACCCGGCCTGAGCCTCCTGGGGCTGAAGATCTTGTCGTTCTGGCTCTCTTAGCGGCCTCACCCTCACGCTCAATACGTGAACCATCTCCTCGGAGCACTCGCCGGTTACCACCGCTCGGAGAATCGCTCGGAGCTTGACGATCCTCGGTACGAGGAGCCCGAGGGGCAGCGGATCGGTGTTCGGCCCGGAACCACCAGTCTTCTTGGTAGTCTTAGCAGCAATTTGAGCGGCTAACACCACGGATGGAGGATCCCTCTTGGTACGTGCCATCCCAAATTTCTGGTTTAAAGTCTTGAAAGATGGAGGGATGGCAATAGACACTTCAGGAACTGCAAGCATGAAGAGGCAAAAAGAGTTAGAAAACTTTCATGAAATCTCATGAAATCTCAAAGTCAAGAAATACTAAACAAGAAATCAAAATAGTTATACCTGCGGGACGAACAACCTGAGCTCGCAGATGGTGAGGAGTGGTGATTAACCCCGAGGCAACGCGGCAGCTGAATTTGTTTAAGTAATCAAAAGTTCT
>JAPKLY010004048.1:0-16010 GCA_026898435.1 Prunella vulgaris
CATCATCAATTTCTTTTCTAGAGTAGTTCTTTAGTGGAAACTGTGAAAATACAAACAATAAAATGATTAATAAGGACAATTAAAGAGTTATTTAAAAAATCTCAATTTGCAACAACTAAGCATAAATCAAACAAATTCTAAAAATCCAAACATAACAATCATCAACATAACTATTCTTACCTCTAATTGCATCGAATCCGTTTCCACAACTCCATCAAACTCAATTATATATTTCATGTAACGCAGCACAAAGTAACCTCCCCGTCGGGTTGCTTAAGTGCCTAGGTTAGTAAAAAACTCGTCAAACACATTTTGATCATAATTATGAGAATAAGAAATACATATAATTTTATGTACCTTGATTATGTTCCATGCATTATTTTCTTTGTTCTCTTACTTGTGACACCCGCATTAAAGATTTTAAAGGCCCTATAACAATAGATTAATGAGAGATATCTTACAATTCACACTAAAATTATCATTTCATAAAAATTATCATTTTCTATAAATGAGCAGTACAAAAGGCGTTTTCATTCCTTCTTAACTGCTCTATTTTTATCATGTAGCAAATCATTGTATGTTTTAGTGTACTTGACATTGGAGAATAAGCAGAAATGATATTCAGCCAGATCAAAAAATTGAATAGATGCACTCTATGCCAGTAACAACAGACATAGGAAAGAATTAATTGATAATGTACTATAAAGCAATAACTATTTCAGACCTCGATAAATTCATCGATTGCAAAATATGAATATCCAAGGCCATATTAATCACGCCTTACGCAGCAATTTAATTCCATTATGCATAACATGGAAATAAACATGAAATAGCACCTAATAAAATATACCTTTCTCTCAAGTATTGCCACCCTCTGATGATACTCCACTCGTAGAGATTCAATTTCAGCTTCATTTGTTTTTTTCTGGAAATTAATTTACGCAGTTAATATATAATTGTCATATATGCATGTAGTGCAATGAATGAGTGAATACTAGGTTACATCAGGAAAGTATCAAGAATATTATCAATTAATTTAGTTTCCTTATTAGTTTACTTTCTTACTTTATTTGGTTCTTCATTCAATCGTAAAAGCCTAAAAATATATAGATGGGTCACTTTCTCTTGATTCTCTTCTACATACCTCTTTTTTTTAATTTATTTTCATTAAAATTTTCATCTATTTACTTAGTCTTTATTAATATATTAAGAGTCAAAGCAATTTCCTTTATAAAGGATAGCAAGAATCAATCCCATGATCTCCTGAAATTTCTTAATATTTCTTTTTTGCATAATTAAAGGATAATAAAATTATATATGTTTGTTTATTCTAAAAACAAATTAATAATAATAATAATATATATAACGATAGTGTCATCCATCTTTAATTTATATGAAGAATTAGTATTTTTTAACACTAGACTTTTTCAACATTTGACCAAGTTTGACATAGGGTCCAATAGGCTGCGACTTTCAAAAGAAAATTATGTGTAATACATATGTGTGTGACAGTGACACGTGTATATGCAGAATTATATATATATATATATATATATATGTGTGTGTGTGTATTTCAAACTTTCACCTGAGTAGACCTGCAAGAAAGAAAGTAATAACAGGAAGTGTATTGGAAGTTGCAGCACCCAAATATGCAGATGTGTACTTCAATGCTACACCAACAACATCTAAGCTCATTGTAATCCTGCAAGCATCCCCAACATATAATTAATTCAATTCCCATAGAAAAAACTATATATCATCAATTTAGCAATTTCATCAGCCTTGGCCTGTGAGGTGAAATGTTAGGATAATCAGGTTCTCATCTGTTACCTTTGAGGAAAAAGCAAGAGCCTCATGTGAATAAAAAAAATCAAAAGGATTCGTCATAAAAGACAGTAATGAGATAGCTCCTATCCAAAGGCTACCTTCTCATACTATCACAATTCACAATTCAAATAGGCACATGATGAAATATATGGCATCGAGATAACTAATTGGATATAGAAGAGTTGATTTTGTTCTACCTTCATCTCACATATCCTTTGACCTAGACGTCAACCAAGAAACTGAATTTAGTGATATTTAGATATTAAACAAAATATAATTAAGACCCCACCAATGTAATGCAGTTAAATGGACAAGAAATCAACTTTACTGGATAGAGACTAGAGAGAAACCTGAGCAGGATCTAGGACCAGCATTTTCTCCAGCAAGTCCAAAGCATGTCGATCAAAACTGCATGTCAAATAACCATTCAGCATACCAAAAACTAGGTACAGAGCAGCTCAGATTATAATAAAATAATTCTAAAAAAAAGATGATGCAGGCAGCAGGATGGTGATGTATTGAGAATTATCTACAACTTAAAAGAACTTTTATTTTTAGGACACAACACAATGGTTTACCTAACTTTATTATGATTCCATAATGAAAACTGCCATAGTGATATAGTCAGATATGCAGTACTCACACTTTGTCCTTTGACCACCAGACTTCTATCTTTAAATTAACTAATTCATCAACGATTCCAGGCCATGATCTTCTAGACTTCTAGAATAAAATCATAAATAGCAAGGCACTTGTTAAAGTGCATATCCCAAAAGACATTTTACATTAACACTATATATTATGCTACCTTTTCCTTCCCTTGGGAATTGGTATTTGTAGATCTTGGCATGAGAAAGTTCTCCATCCGCATAAATTTGTCCAAAATATTATGAATATAGAACTTGAAAGACCAAAAGCCATAAACAACAAATTATATACATAGTTTTGCTACCTTATCTGCATTATCTTCATGTTCATATTTCTGGGAAATATTTCTTTCTTCTTTGCTGGTGTCACAGAGGACTTCATTTTTCTAAATATGTTCATAACCCTCCTTTAGCCTTATGACAGAGTTTAGTTTCTTGTTTCTTCTCTTTCGAAGAGCTCTAGGATTTTCGTCATCCAAGTTAGTGGTTTAAGGAGCACAATCTTCATCAACATCAGCAGGAGCAATTTTCTTTGACACCTGATTTGAAAACAAATGAAACCAAGAAAAAATCACTATGGTACAATTATATTCTAAAGGCATATATTATAAGGGTATCAGATGATTTAGGAGAAAAAATTACTATTCGTCCCTAAAAGTTTGCATACTTTTCTTTTTATTTGGTCTCTTAAAAGTTTGCATATTTAAAAAAGTGAATTTATTCTTCAAAATCTACACTTCACAATCTCCACCCTACACACTTTTCATAATTTTTGTGCCCATAAAGCACCGCAAGCTTTTGAGAGATGGAGGTAGTACAATTTTGTAAAATAAATAAACTCCATCGTAGCTTTTGCTTTTGGGTTGGAAATTTTCTAGTTTATTAGCTTTGACATTGTCCAACTGTAGAATACTACGATAAGTATAATGTCAGTATACCATTAGTTTCAAACACATTAAATAATGAAGTTATAAATATAATTTCACTATCTGCAACCTTACCTTACCTACTAATTATTTTCAAACCATATAAAAATTGGATTAGTCCTTAAGGTCAGAGTTGATTCATTTAACATATGCAAAATTTATATAAAAAAATATAAAAAAAAATCTAACTAGAAAAGTTCTTTCAAGCCTCTTTCCTATATTACGAACTTAGGCCTAGGTTTCTTCTAATGGCTTCCCTATTCTCTCTCGCATCAAGACAACAGTTAAATAGCCTAATAGTGTGAATAAACACTTAGTTACTATAGAGAATGAAATAGAGAGAAACAAAATCCAACTAAGGCATAAAATCAAACAGGTGGTGTGCATCCAAATTTTTTTACCTTCAATTGGATATTGAGATGATTCAAGGCTCGGGATTATGCACGACTTTGATGTTGAGATGATTCACGGCTGTGGACAAATCGGTTTATGGCTACAAAGGACGATTTATGGTGGTAGACGACACAGATGACTCGTGGCTGTTGACGATGTCGCACTATCACTTTGCAACAAAGCTGAAAATTGCTCTACTCGAAGCCCGCCGTGTTGACTACAGATGATATGCCACAGCCACCGTACTCGTATTTCGCACAGCGCGTCACCGATTTGAAGTAGCCATGAAATCGAACCTCCATCCAACGCCTTCTGTCTCTACTCACCATCGCGTCGTTCTGAGTCGTCGATTTACGCTGGAAAGCTCTCACCGGAGCCCATGCTCGATTCCACCTATTACCGTCAATAGTCGCCCCATTGTGATGAATAGTGGCCCCTATAGCTAGGGCACGGCTGGATAAAAGGGGCGAACATAGAGTATAGAGAAGAGGGCACGAAACAGAGAAGATGGTATAAAAAATAAGATATATTTTGTCTAAGTGTCCCTTTTATACTAAAAATTAATTTATTAAAAAAATTAAATTAAATAACCTATGACAACGGATAAAGACAACGGGGGATTAAACCCGTTGTCTTTCGGCGCTCTTCTGAAATTACCACAACGGGTAACTTTAAGACAACGGATTTTGATCTTAAGACAACGGGTAGAACCAATACCCGTTGTCTTTTCCCTGTTGTCTTAACCTATTTTTGGCATAGTGTATATCACCTGAAGAAAGCTCTTTATGGCCTAAAGCAAGCTCCTAGGGCTTGGAGTTCAGACCAGCAAAGTCTCACGTATTCCAATGAACACAAATGAGAAGCTGAATCCTGACAAGGAGGGGACCTCAGTGAATCAGACTGAGTATAGGGCACTGATTGGATCTTTATTGTACCTGACTGCAAGTCGTCCTGACATCACTTATGCAGTCGGAGTTTGTGCAAGATATCAGTCTGATCCGAAGAAGAGTCATCTAGAGAGTGCTAAAAAGATAATGAAATACCTGAAAGGTACTGTCAACTTCGTACTTTGGTATCCCTCTGATGACAACCTAGAACTGACTGGTTAATCTGATGCTGATTATGGAGGCTGTAGACTTGATAGGAAATCAACTACATACACATGTCAGTTTCTAGGGAGCAAACTGATCTCTTGGTTTTCTAAGAAGCAAATCAGTGTTGCAACGTCTACTACTAAGGCTGAATATATGGCGGTAGGCAGCTGTTACTCCCAGATCCTTTGGTTAAAGCAACAACTAAGAGACTACCAAGTTGAGGCCACTGAAGTTCCAATTTATTGTGACAACAATAGTGCCATTGTCATATCCTAAAACCCAGTATTATACACCAGGTGTAAGCATGTAGACATCAGGCATCACTTTATAAGAGATCATGTTGAGAAAAAGGATATAAGGATGGAGAGGATCCCTACTGACAAGCAGAGAGCTGACATCCTGACTAAGGCTTTGCCTGAAACCAGGTTTGTTAAGTTGTCAGTAGAGTTAGGACTTCTTGACCCAGGAGTAGATGGTTTAATGTGAACCTCAATTCAGGATTGAACAAGGTGGCCAGGAGGGATGATTAACTCGGGATCAGGTTGCAGAAAGATGGATGGCTTTCAGGGGGAACAGACATCAGGATTAGAGTTTTTCAGGCCTGATATGAAATTAGGTTCAGGACACAGAGCTCAGGGCTTGTCACTCTGATCAGACTCTGAGGTATCAGTCAGGTTTCTATATCTGACTGACTGGTATGTATTATTGAACCTTTGCTTTAATTATGACTTGCTTGCATCATTTCTGATCATGTCTGACATCATATCAATCACAGGGATTTTAACTCTCATCCCATCCGTTCATTTATTATTCAGTTTTTATTAAATGCAAAATGCATATTTATTTCACACATTCTTCTGACACGCATTTTATGCAAGTGTGGGTGGGAACAGTTTTCCATAAAGTTTGAATTATTAACTTTGAAAACTGAATTTGGTAAAGTTTTATTCCGGATATACCCCTTCATCTAATTCATTGAATATCAAAAGTCTTTTAATCAAATCCGTCCCCTTGAGTATAAAAGGAAGCCTTGATCACTTTGCAAAATTTCCGCACTCATATTTTTCTTTACCCAAACTCTCTGCAATCTTATTTCTCTTGTAAACTCTGCATCCATGGCTTCTTCTGCTGCTCAAACCCTTGAAGACACTAGGAGGTTCCACGCTGCTATCTCCGATGTAGAATCAGAGGTTTCGTATGAATGGTTGGTGGATTTCACTCACCGATCCGCCATTCCTTAGCTTCTTCAAGTTTATGGAGCCTTAAACAATGCTGGGCTTGTAAACTTCGTCTCCAAGAAGTCAGCCAAAGTCTGCCCTCATCAAATAATTGCCTTCTACACTAACATGAAGATGAATGCTGACGATGAGTGGAAATCAGTGATTCCACTTAGGAGGTCTGTGGAGAAGAATGGGAAGAAGATAGTTCAGCATTTCACTGAGAGGATCAATGTCAAGGATCTTATCAGGAAGACCTACAATCTACCTCATTCCACTGATGATGAGCAGTTGGCTGATTTGACTACTTATAAGGCCGGGAAAGAGCAGAAATGTATGAACGAATTCCTGATTACCCCTCAGGAAATCTTCAGCACAATGAACAAGAAGCTACTAAAGCCAGCTTACAAGCTGTTGTTCGAGGTCGTGGTCCAAAGTATCATGGGCTTCATTAGGGGAATGGAGCAGATCAGGCAGCCCAAGATCTGGGGCTTGACTGCCGTGGTGGATAACACTAAGATTGACTGGGAAGAGTTCTTTCTTCAGAAGCTGGTTCAAGAATCCAAAAAGGTAAGGATGGATGGCAATAGGATAGTCCTTGACAAGAACCCCCATATTGGATCAAGGCTATCAGTGATGCTTCAGGACTTCCTTGGAGACGTCGACAAGGAGGGTTGTGATGACTTAAAGGATAAGCATGTCCTGTTCAAGAACTCTGCTGAGACCATCAAATGGATGCTCGATACTGAAATCAAGAAGGTATCAAGGAGCAAGGGTGGAAAGGGAAAGACTGTGGCCTCGAAGGATCAGGAGGAGCCGGTGAAGTCAGGACCAAAGAGAGTAAAGGTGAAGGGCATCGTTATCGGTGAGAAGAAAACAATGCTACATAACTCTGACACTGAGTCGGATCATCCTGATCAGCGGTCTGACTCAACCGCCACTCTTGCTGTCGTGCCAATCTCTTCCTTGGCACCCGCAGAAATTCCATCTTCAGATACTGCTGCTGCTGCTTCTGGCACTGAGCCGGCACCTCAGGAGGAGGTGGCTCATGTTGAGGGGGAACAGGCTCCACCTATTCAGGAGCCAGTTCAGGAAGACCCGGTGATGAAGGTGGTGCAAGTTCTAGGTGAAGAGGTTCAAGCTGAACCATCTGTGGCTGCTCAGGAGGAGCAAGAAGGTGGTGAAGGAGGTGAAGAAGTTGCTCAGGAGGAGCAAGGGAGTTCTGATGCAGGAGAAGGAGAGCATCAGGAAGTTGTGGGGATGGAGGCTCAGGAAGAATAGCTCCATGGTGAGGATGTTGAAGGCAACCAGTGAAGGAAATAGACTGTGTCCAACGACTTTGAGACTGGGTCGAATAACCCAGAGAACGCTCACGAGGTCACTCAGGAGGAGCCCTCAATGCCACCTAGACTGACTCTATTTGAGATGGATGCCAGGTCTTAGGCCATAAGGTTTGTCAATCAATACCTTCCAGACTTGGAAGAGTTATATGGCGAGGAGGTGATCCGATTCAGAGTTTTGGTAATGATGAGAAAAGCATCAGTCCCCGAAGTATCCGCCCTAATAAAGGTAATTGAAGAAGAACTTCTCAGGGATCAAGAGCAGATGATCCTGGACAGGTTTAGGCTTCGATCATATGCTCAAGTTATCAACAAGGAAGACTTTCTCAGAGTTGTCAGGGCAAATGATCCTCAGAATTCTCAGCGCAACCCCTATATGGCACTGACTGTTGTGCCAGTAGTCGGGGAAGGTGTGACCTCGGGAGGAGGTGCACCGGCCGATGGCGCACTCCCAGGGACCGGGATTGCTGAGGCTACTGGAGAGGTCCCAAAATCGGTTTCCACTATGTCTAAGTCAGCAAAGAAGAGGAAGATCCGAACCATCTCAGTGGGAGTGTCACTGATGGGGAGGACCGTTCTAGGCAAGCTCAATCGTCAGCATGAGAAGATCAAGTTTCTGAATGCTGAGTTGGGCAAGGCTAGGAAGGAATCAGCTGATAGATTCCTGAGCCTTGAACAACAACGATCAATCGGGGTCACTACTGACCAAGTACAAGGGATGATAGACTCCTCACGCAGTGGCCTGGATGACAGGATCAAGGCACTGATTGCGGAGGCACTGAAGGGGCAGGAAGCCCAGGTCAGGGAAGTGGCTCGGGAGGAAGCGGGGAAGAGAGATGATGACTTACTAGCTAAGTGGAAGGAGAGTCGGCGAGCTTCTGATGACGCATTGAAAAAGGCTCTAAACACCATGCTTACTGAGAGCACAACAAGGAAGGATGAACTTGCTGCAATGCGGAAGGAGATTGATAGTCATCTGATAGAGAGCCTGCTCAGAGCTATGGCCAATGAGAAGCTGACTCAGGAGTTTAAGGTGGTGACTGATCAGCAAGCATCTCAGGGGATCCTCATTCAAGATATCCAGAAGAAGGTCGACAAGGACGAGGATGCCCCTGATGTTGCTAAAAAGGGAGAAGGGAAAGCTCTGAAAAATTCTAAGGTTCAGAAATGAAAAGCTAATATTTCCGCGGAAGACCTGATGGAGGATTTTGAGGAGCAAAGATTCCCTGGTGATCCCATTGTTGAGGGAAGGAAGAAGACGAAGCTACTGACCCTAGAGACTGCGATGCAGGACAGGAGTCAGGCCACTGAACTCGAAAAGCTGAAGGGGCAGATGGCTGTGCTGAAGGAGAAGACTGATCCTAAGAAGCCTGCCTCTGAAGCTGTATAGAAGAAGTTAGTTGTTGCGTCTAAGAAGAAGGTGGTTGATGCTCAGGATGCCAGTCCCATTGTGTACGAGTACGTAGACAACTTTGTACCTTCTGAACTGAACGAATCTTGGATTCCAATCAAGAAAGAGTTCGTGGATCACTACTACATTGTCGGGAACTGGCTAAAGACATCCGAAGGCAAGGACAAAAACACTATCTTTGCTGAATGGATGGCCTTGCATCACAACAAACTCTGGGGTCAGATTGATCGACACGCTGATAGAGCAGGAGTTCAGATCAAGGCACCTGAGCACATCACCTATCCTCCTCCAACCCTTGGCTTCAACAACCACCTGGACATGGATCTGATTAGAGGAGAAATTGCAAGGATTGCATCAAGAACAGGAGCCCTCAATGATCAGAAGAAATTGCATGAAGTCAAGTTCAGAGTCCTGAAGAAATATGGGATTTCCTTAGCTAGGTGGGATATGAAGATTAGACTAGTTTTTTCAGGATTATTGTTTCAGGACCTCATGTACTTAACTCTTATATAAATGAAACTATTTTTATTCCTGAGACAACATCTCGTTGACTCCTGATTTACTTTTCTGCTCATTATCAAGAATAGTACTAACCCTTTTTCTGTTTCCATCTTATAGAACTAAGGACCTGATATAGGTTCCTGAACTGAATACTGAGTTATCAGTAAACTTGTTTAGATGGTAGGATTTTTCTAAGGGTTTTGGCATCATCAAAAAGGGGGAAATTGTTGGGACAATCTTAAGTCTTTTGATTAGATCCCAAAACCCCATGATGAATTTGCCTAAGTATAGTTCATTAGGATGATAGACTCAGCATATATAGGTTAGAATATATTTTTCTATTCACAGGTATTCAGTTCAGGGGGAACGTGTTGAAGATTGAAGACTGGTGGTGACGTCCCTGAAGTCTGAGGCATCTCCAACCCTGAAGGTTTTGATCGTCCAGAAGATGATCAACCTGAAGCTGCAACCTGAAAAACCTAGAAAGACTCCTGAAGCTGCGTAGAAGCCATCCTGAAGAAGACCACTGATCCTGACAGAACTGAGCAGACTAAGCATGCTCAGGAAAGTCTCTATCAGTGAGGGCACAAGTAACCTTGATCAGGCTGAACGTCATACTAATGTTCATAAGTCCTGACTTGGGCCTAGTATCATTTAACCTGATACTTGAAAGACCTGAGACCCAAAGGTTACACGTGCAAATGGAAGTCTGATGAAGCAGAAAGAATGTCAGAGTCTCCAACATAAGACAAACATTTATGCTGAGTAAAGAACGAGGGACTCAGAGTTATAAATGTACGAGGATCAGTAAAGTAGATGACGACAAACTAGCCATTGGATAAACGACCAGTAAGAAGGCAACACATATGTACGGAGGCTGAGCGCATTTAATGCTTCTCAGAGGTGCAGGGGGCGGATAGAAAACTTTGCCATACTAGGTATGGTCTCTATCAGACAAGGACAACTAGTACCTGCACCTACCTAAAATAGGAGGGTTTGATACGGATCTCCTCCAATGGATCTATTTTAAACCCCCTATAAATACAGAAGGCCTTGCTCCCATTCAAGGCTAACGGGAAATTTCCAAGAGAAAGCTCTCAAGATTACAAGCACTTAAAGCATACTTTGAACAACACTCTGAAACTTTAAATTTTCCTAGTGTTGTGGTAGAAATCTTTTCTGTATTTTTCTTAGAGTATTGATCCCATCCTTAGCACTGATTTGTTAGAGGGATCAATACACGATAGTTGGAAAAAGTGAATACCAAACCCCTCAGGTTGTGAGTTGGTTGGTAGGAAGGAATGGGACTTGTAAAATGCCCAGGGGTCAGTTCCTTAGAGAGGAAGTTGGCTATTCGTGTCCCTTGGCACGTAAAACCCAAGTACCTATCCTCAGGGTTTTGAGGATAGCTTCTTGTTCAATCAGGTCGTGGACGTAGGAGTTGGTTATCTCCCAACCACGTTAAAAAGAACCTTGTGTGCTGATTTACTTACTGCTCAGGATCATACTTGTCATACATATTAAACTAAGCATACTTGCATTGTTTTGGAAAACCTTCAGGACTGACTTTGTCATCCTGACCTTAAAACTGTGCACCAGCCTTAACCACGTTTTCACTAAACAAACTGATAAGTTTTCAGGAACTAAAACGAGTAGAAACTTAAGGGCTCACATACCGCACTAAACTGAGCTTACTGAGATAGTAGCCCAACTGACTAGCTTCTGAGCGGTCAGTAGGATTGTTATCTCTACTGAGCTTCTGAGAGCACAACTCTGACTTAGCTCATTTGGTTCGTTGTTGATTCGTCCCTGCTGCCCCTGAGGACCATCAGTTTAACTGAACATTTTCAGGAGCTTACTGACTAAGTCTGAAAGAGCATTTTCTGGAGTCTTTCGGGAAAATGTGACATCAGTGTATTCCCCCCATACACTGATTTATATTCATTTCGGGACCAACAGCCTCCACAGGAGGTAGGTCACGATGATGAGCTGGCCATACTAAAGAAAGCCGTGGAGCAGGTCCAGATGCAAGTGGCTGCTAAAAGCAGTGGAGCAGATTCAACTACACTCCCGGTATCACCCTTGGCACCTTCCATTTTACAGGCACCGGTGCAAAAGAAGATTCAATTTCCAGTGATGGCAGCATACGAGGGAGAGTCAGATCCCAAAGTACATATTTCAAAGTATGCGGACTTCAAGATCTCAATGGGAGCGTCGGATGCTACCCAGTGCAGGAACTTCCCGCTGACTCTCGGGGACCGGGCCATAGATGGTTCTCATCACTGGCTCCGGGATCAATTCAGTCCTTTGGCCAACTCACATGGGAGTTCCTGTCCCACTTCTCCGGCTATGGGTCATACTTGACCTAGAAGCACAAACTCGCCAACATAAAGCAGGGAAACGAAGAAGCAGACCAACAATATCTAGAGAGGTTCGACAATATTCTACTCGAAGGTGAGCCTGTCAGCGAGGTCTGAAAAAGGGAACAGAGCTCTGGAAGGAGATGCACTATCCTGCCCGAAGACCTACACCGAGTTCAGACATAAGGCAGGGGTGTACGTGGCTATGCAGGAGGCCTTGGCAAAGGAGGTCGGGAGCTCCAAAGAGAAGAAACCACAAGGCAAGAAGACCGGGGGCACCTACAAGGCCCCGAGAAATTTGAACTCTTTTGACAGGGATGAATTCAAGGAGAAACTGAACCAAGTGTTGACAGTCTCCGTCGACCACGTATTTTCTACGGTCAAAGACAAGGCCCTACTGAACGAACCAAGAAAAATCCAACAAGATCGCAGCAAACTCAATTCCAACAAATATTGCGCTTACCATCAGAGTATCGGTCACTTCACCAGTGAGTGTGGAGACTTGCTGAAATAATTATGGAAATTCTACGAAGATGAGAAGTTGGTGGAATTTGGAAAGAAAGCCTCGGTAAAAAGGCCAAGAAAGGGGAGGAGTGAGGAGATAGATGATGAGGATGAGGAAGAAGATGAACACCGTTGTGGTCCCCCACACAACAGACGTAGGACACCTCCACCTCCACCTGCGTAGCAAGAGCCGAACAGAGAAATCCTCATTCTCGAAGAATAGACGGGACCCGACGGAGGAATTGCTGATGGTAGACAGTCCATATCGAAGAGGCAAAGAAAGATGGAAGTACGGGCTGTCAACCAGGTACAAGAAGGTGGTTCCAGCTCCAAGCCCACTGCTAAACACACTGCAGAACTGACATTCTCACAGGCGGACTTGGAGGGAATCCTCACCCCCCACAACGACTCGTTGGTGATTAGCACCAACATCATGAATACGAAGGTCCACCAATTGCTAGTGGACACCGGCGCCTATACCAACATCCTCTTCAAAAATACCCTAGATATGCTAGGTGATTATGAGTCCTGTACATTGAACCGTGTAATCATAGAATAGTGGGATTTGGGGAAGCTGTAACCATTCCCCTATGAATAATTAGGTTGAGTGTCGAGCTTGTATCGGTCGAGGACCGGGAGAGGAGACTGACTAGATTAGTGGATTTCCTTGTAGTAGATCAACAGTCGTCCTACATTGGGTTCCTTGGCCATCCCTTCATTCGTGAATTCAAAGCGGCATGTTCAACCTACTACTACTGTTTAAAATTCCTAACTCCTAAGGGTGCTGGAACTGTCAAGGGCGATCAAAAGAAAGCTCGAGAGTGTTTACTTCAAATTAAGAAACCTGTTACGCAGGTACTCGTAGTTGAAGATGAAGTACAACATCCGAAGGATGAGCCAAACATCCTAGACGTCGTCTCAGTGGAAATTGTGTTGATGGAGGTGGATAACCAGCCGAAGGAAATGAAGGTCATCCAAGCCGATCAGGTGAACGAACACCAACAGCCGGTACCGATGGAGATGGACGAAGCTCCGCGAGAGGACGTACCAACTAGCTCAACCATGCAAGAATTGGAGGAAGCTCGTGAACTTACCAATGTTGATGAAGGAAGCGAAGACCTCAAACCTCGTGTAGGTTATGAGCCCATGGCGAAGGAGGACGAGTTGGGCTGGGATGAGCTCACGTCGGATCCAAGGTGGAAAAACAAGAAGAGGTGAGCTACGCCCGTGGAGGAACTAAGGGCAATCCAGGTGGATCCCGACAGAGCAGACTTAGAACTTTTCATAGGTTTTGAGCTGCCAGAGCCACAAAGGAGTAAGATGGAGGAATTCTTGAAATTCAACCTGGACGTGTTTGCTTGGTCCCATGAAGATATGATGAGAATCCCGTTGGAATATGCACGTCACCTGTTGAACATTGATCCAGCGAAGAGGCCCGTTCGACAGAAACGAAGAAAGTATGGACCGGACAAGTACGAAACCCTAACCACGGAGGTGAAGAAGTTGCTCGGTAACAAGCTGATCAAAGAAGCACTATGTCCACAGTGGGTGGCCAATCCAATACTGGTGAAAAAGCTGAACAGAGCATGGAGGTTGTGCATAGACTTCACATATCTCAATGCAGGATGCCCAAAGGATAATTTCACACTGCCCCACATTGACCAGCTGGTAGATAATACTGCAGGGCACTAAAATAATGACTTTTATGGATACTTTTGTAGGTTATCACCATATAGCAATGCACCCGGACGACCAGGAACACACAACGTTCTACACAAATAAGAACCTGTTCTGTTGGAGTAGGATGCCATTCGGGCTAATCAACGCCGGAGCTACCTACCAAAGGTTGGTCAATAAGATGTTTGACCAACACATCGGACATACGATGGAGGTGTACGTGGATGACATAGTAGTCAAGAGCCTGAGGAAGGAGGACCACCTGGACCACCTCAAACAAACGTTTGACATAATGCGCCACTACAACATGAAGTTGAACCCTAAGAAGAGTAGCTTCGGAGTACATTCGGAGAAGTTCCTGGGCCACCTGGTGAGCCAAAGGGGGATCAAAGTCAACCCATCCGAGGTGAAGTGCATCATGGAAATGAAGCCACCCGACTCAGTGAAGAAGGTTCAAAGGCTGACCGAGCAGCTTTCAACAGATTTATCTCTAGGTCCGGTGATCGGAATAGCCCATTCTTCGAGTTGATCAAAGTCAAACACAAGGATGATTTCCGATGGACAAGAGAGTGCCAAAGGGCCTTTGAGAGCATCAAGGAGTACCTGGCCAATATGCAGATCCTGTCAAAGCCAAAACCTGGAGAGAAGTTGTACATGTACCTGGCGGCATCGGAGGTGGCCATCAACTCGGTGTTGGTACGAGCAGAAGGAAAAACACACTTACCAGTGTACTACGTAAGCCAAGCCTTACATGAAACGGAGCTACGCTACTCACCCACGAAAAAGTTGGCTTACGCACAGGTAATAAGTGTAGAAAGTCACGGCCCTACTTTTTTGACCACCAGGTGGGGGTGTTAACAATGTTCCCCCTCAGGCAAATACTATATCGGCCAGACATTACAGGACGCTTGTTGAAATGGTCACTAGAGGTCAGCCAATACAGGATAACCTACGCACCCCAAACAGCGATCAAGGGACAAGCGCTCGCCGATTTCATCATCGAGCTAAGTTTCCCACAAGATCCGACGAGGTGGTATATAGCACCGTGACACCTCTACGTAGATGGATCATCAACTAGCACAGCAGCAGGAGCCGGTGTGGTACTAATAAGCCCGGACAGACAAGTCTTTACTTCTGCAATAATATACGACTTCAGAGCTACCAACAATGGAGCGGAGTACGAAGCGCTGATAGCTGGATTTAGGTTATCATTAGCTGTGGGGGCAACCAATCTTAAGATTTTTAGAGATTTCCAGCTAATAATATCCCAAGTCCGGGGGGAATATGAAGCAAAAGGACCAACAGATGGCATTATACCAGAAGATTGTGGCACACCTGATCTCGTTGTTCCAACAAGTGTACATTGAGCAGATCCAGAGATTGGAGAATACTCAAGCAGATGCACCAGCCCAACTAGCTATAAGTAGCGGTGAGGCCGAGCTGACGGAGGTCTTCATCACCAAGTTGAAAGACCGCTCGACGTCTGATTATAAAATAAATCAAACCTCGAGTGTGGGGCAGGAAGAAGATGATGATTGGAAAGCTCCGATAAAAAATTACTTGAAAGATGGATCGCTCCCGGAAGATCTGTGGGTAGCTAGTCGGCTAGTGAAGCAAGCAGCCAGATACATGCTGATGGATGGTCAACTATACAAACTTGGATTCTCCCCACCCCTTCTCAAATGTTTATCAGAAAAACAAGGGTTAGAGGTGTTAGAAGAAATCCACCAAGGAATCTGTGGGAGTCACACTGGGGGGCAAGCTTTGACATACAAAATGATCAGACAAGGGTACTACTGGCCCACTCTACGCAAAGATGTCATTAGCTCACTCGAAGATGCCGGAAGTGCCAGTTGTTTTCACCAAACATTCACACTCCTGCGAGCCAACTTAAATCAGTCTTCAGCCCATGACCTTTTGCAAAATGGGGTATCGACTTGATAGGCTCATTCCCACCTGGCAGAGGCGATGTAAAGTTTGTTGTTGTAGCAGTGGACTATTACACAAAATGGGCTGAAGCTGAGGCACTAACGACAGTGACGCAGGAAAGAATGATCAGCTTCATTTAGAAGAATTTGATATGTCGGTTTGGACTCCGGCAGTCGAATGGACA
>JAPKLY010004049.1:0-16010 GCA_026898435.1 Prunella vulgaris
ACATTTTCATAAAATTAATTATATGACAAAAAATTGTGTGTAACGGATGCACAAATCTATTATAATACCATTCATTCCCTTCACTTGATTTATGTTCTCTTCACCTGTTTTCTAGAAATTAACTTTTTTATTCGGTAATTTTTCTGAATAAATAAAAATTAAAATGTGTAAAACAAGTGCACAAAAAATTACTATTACAAATTTCACAATTACACACTTTTGTCATTAAAAATTAAAATCATTATAGTTTCATTTTAGTGACTCATAATTTTTTATGTAATACAGGTGATTATAACTAAATAAAGATTATATAATATGAAAAACTAAAAATATATTTAATTAAACAACTAATACTCTTCAACTAACATTTTATGAAAAACAACTGACACTCAAAATAAATATCACAGTGAAACTTATTCTCACATACATTTAATTTGGTCTTGCCAAAAAAACCATTTAATTAGGTATACATAAAACTAATTTCTTGATTTTTCGACAATGTCATCGGAATTAGAGCTCATTCCCTCTCGCATCCAGTTGCAAGGAACTCTATGTGTAAAGTAGCCATAAATATATGGATTAATTACCAAATGAGACCACTTATAATAATCTATTTACAAAAGGAGGAATACCAAAAATCTCATATTACCAATAAGATCATTTTATTATCCAAATGAACATTTTTGTAATGATTATGGGTCCCCTTCATTTAATGCATTCACTTTATTTCAAATGGATGCATTTACTTTTTCAATTATAATTTTAAATTAAATTATTTAAAAAGTGGCTGGTTGTCACTCAAAATTAATATATTTTTGAATATTTTTTTGTTTAAAATTTCAAATTGAAACGTCAGTTTTTTAATTTTCTCAGTTAGGTTCTTTCAATTTTTAAAAAAAGCAAAGTTGACTTATCTTATTCAATTTTTTTAGTTAGTTTGTTTCAGTTTATTAATGAAATTTCAATACAACCTTAATTTCAACAACTAACAATTAAAACCTTACAAATAAAAAAAATCGATTAACAACAAAATTGATTAACAAAAATCCCAAAAAATTCCAAAAAGATAAAAACCTGAGAAACATTTTTCTGAAAAAAAAAAAAAACAAACCCCCAAAAAATTAATTAAAACTTGAAAAAAAATCCCAAAAAAAAACTTTATAAAATCGAAATAAAAAAATCCCAAAAAATAAATTAACAACAAAATCGAATAACAATTTTTAAAATTTTCCCAAAAGCCTGAGATATAAAATTTTGAAAATCTCAAAAACCTGATAATAAAAAAAGCGTGGATCTGGTGAAGGCTACGCGGCGTTGAGAGAGTAGAGGCCGTCATGGTGTCTTCCCGGTGGCCGTGGCGACTTCTTCAGGCCTGGGGATTGCCAATTTCGCGAGGATAGGGCCTGAAGAGTGTTGGTTTCGCGAGGCACGGCTCACCATCGGCGACGATGGGCCTGGGGATGACGACGGGGCCTGAGGATGAAGATTTCTGAGATATGGGGCCATGGGGGCAACGATGGGGCCTGGGGATGACTTTTGAGAGATGGGGCCGCCGGCGACGGGCGATTTTGCGAGACCAGCGGAGATCGGCAATGGCGATTTGAGAGAGAGTGAGAGAGAGAGAGAGAGAGAGAGAGAGAGAGAGAGAAAGGGAGAGGGGTGGGTTTTACCCTAAATATATTTATTCGAAAGGTAGTGATAAATATATAAGAAAGAGTTGGTCTTCTATGCAATATTGCACCGTGCAATATGATGCTAAAAAAGGAAAATTTGAAAAACTCGCAGGTCAACAGTGTCAAAGTAACAAAATTCACGGATCTTGAATGGGTCGGGTCAGATTTGGGCAATTTTTAAATTCTAGAATTTTAGCTCCCAGTTGGTGATACTGTATGTGTAAATCTATGTTACTATAATGTCAAATGTGTACTACTCTAAGAACAATTTTTTTTTTTACATATCTTAATTTGTTTTTGTAGAAACAAACATTTTTAATACAATGTAAGATCAATATGTGTGTTACTTTAAGAAAAATATTAGTTTTTCATAAACAATTATTGATTTTTATAAATATCATTATTTTTTAAGATGTAGTAACACATTTTACCTTACAATCTGAGTGTTTTGATTCAGATCCCAAAACCCCTTTATGAATTTGCGTAAGTATAGTTTGTTAGCATGATAGAATTCGGGATAGTCAGGTTAGAATAGATTTTCTATTTACAGGTATTCAGTTCAGGGGGAACGCACTGAAGAGTGAAGACTGATGGAGACGTTCCAAAGATCTGAAGTCTGAAAGGCATACAATCCTGAAGGTCTAAGTTTGTCCTGAAGACAACTTACCTTAAGCTGATCCAGAAGAACCTGAAGATTGTCCTGAAGCTGAAGAGAAGTCATCCTGAAGATTTCCACTGACAATATTTTTACTGAGTACACTAAGCATGCACAGATCAGGACTCACTCAGTGAGGGATAATGTAACCTGATTAATTGGGCTAAGTATCACTCTAACTGATACTTGTAAGTCCTTATAGAAAGGTTACAAATGCAATGGAGAGTTAGCATTTATGTTAACTTCTTAGGACAAAAGGAATGTTATCAACTCCGGATATGACAAATATTTGACCTGAGTAAAGTACGAGAAACTCAGAGTCTTAAATGTACGAGGAAGCACGAAGTCGCATCAAGAACTAGCCGTGTGAAAAAGCAGCCAGTAATATTAATGACAAAACGTATTGTTGTCACAAAAATACTATTTTTCATGACGTTGAATATCGTCACTAGATATTATGAATATCGTCACCATAGTTTATTGTGACGAATTTCTTATTTTTGTCATGAAAATTTCGAATTAGTGACGAGAAAAAACAGCAGTGGTTACAAAAAAAAATATTCATCACGAATTCTCACTCTTTGGTGACTAAAATTAAATTTGTCACTTGTAGGTAACATAATGTGATGAATTTTGTGTCGTCACACAAAATTTCATCACGGAATGTGTGATTTCCTGTAGTGAGACCAGCTTAAAGCCTTTGATAGCAAGTCTGATAAGGGAGTGTTCTTAGGATACTCCTCAGTCAGCAAAGCCTTTAGAGTGTATAACTGTCGGACCCTTCGTGTGGAGAAAACACCTCCTGTTGTGTTTGATGAGACTGCATCAGCGCATAAAAAATAGGTTCCGAGTCCTGACACTGAGGGGGTTACCAAGAGGGTAACAAGACTGAGCCTGAAGAATCCTGAGTTCAAGATCAAATTGGTGAATGCTCCCAAAGGATGGGATGATGATGATGATGATCAGGATGGACCTCAGGCCAACCCTCAGCATGCCCCAGCCTCGGAGAATGTTGAGTCTCAGACGGAGGCACAGACTCAACCTGAGGTACGTACTATCTGTGATGATGCTTCTGCACCTGAGACAGTTACTGAGTCCAACTCGGTAGGGGGAACCAATGTCCCTGATATTGGCCAACCCTCGGGGAATGACTCAGTGTCCCCTGTTCTTGCTCGTTCTGCTTCTTTCCCTGTTATTGTCGAGACTAATATTTCAGAATCAGGTGAGGGAACATCAGCAGCTCCCAGTGTAACCGTCAGCAGGAGGCGGTGGCTAGATGATCACTCATTGGCTGATATCATTGGTGATATAAATGAGGGGGTCAGGACAAGGTTGTTCCATGGCGAGAGTGTTATGTTTTGCTGCTTCCTGAGTGATCAGGAACCTAAGAACATAGAAGAAGCTCTTACTGACCCCAACTGGATCCTAGCCATGCAGGATGAGCTCAATCAGTTTGAGCGGAATCAGGTTTGGGAATTAGTTGAGAGACCTAGGCGTCAACATGTTATTGGCACCAAGTGGGTCTTCAAGAACAAGAGGGATGAGAAGAATGTTGTTGTCAGGAACAAGGCCAGACTGGTAGTTAAGGGTTACTCTCAGGCCGAAGGGATCGACTATGATGAGACCTTTGCCCCAGTTGCAAGATTGTAAGCAATCAGGCTGTTTTTGGCATATGCAACATTTAAGAAGTTCAAGGTGTATCAGTTGAACGTGAAGAGTGCTTTTCTCAATTGTGTATTGAACGAGGAGGTTTATGTTGAGTAACCTCCAGGGTTTGAAGTTGGTGACAAGGTCTATCACCTAAAGAAAGCTCTTTATGGCCTGAAGCAAGCTCCGAGAGGTTGGTATGATACACTTTCCCAGTTCCTGATAGACCACGAGTTCGTGAAAAGAACAGTGGACAGGACACTCTTCAGGATATCCGAAGGGGAGGACATTCTCTTAGTTCAGATTTATGTGGATGACATAATATTTGGATCACCCAACCTGAAGCTTTGTGAGAAATTCTCAAAGCTGTTGACTGGGAAATTTGAGATGTCAATGATGGGAGAGATTAACTTCTTTCTAGGTCTTCAGGTCAGGCAAACTGACTCTGGAATCTTCATAAATCAGTCCAAGTATGCAAGGGACTTGATTCAGAAGTTTGGAGTTCAGACCAGCAAAGTCTCACGTATTCCCATGAACACAAACGAGAAGCTGAATCCTGACAAGGAGAGGACCTCAGTGAATCAGACTGAATATAGGGCACTGATTGGATCCTTATTGTACCTGACTGCAAGTTGTCCTGACATCACTTATGCAGTTGGAGTTTGTGCAAGGTATCAGTCTGATCCGAAGAAGAGTCATCTAGATAGTGCCAAAAAGATACTGAAATACCTGAAAGGTACTGTCAATTTAGTACTTTGGTATCCCTCTGATGACAACCTAGAACTGACAGGCTATTCTGATGCTGATTATGGAGGCTGTCGGATTGATAGGAAATCAACCACATGCACATGTCAGTTTCTAGGGAGTAAACTGGTCTCTTGGTTCTCTAATAAGCAAACCAGTGTTGCAACGTCTACTACTGAGGCTGAATATATGGCGACAGGCAGTTGTTGCTCCCAGATCCTTTGGTTGAAGCAACAACTGAGAGACTACCAAGTTGAGGCCACTGAAGTCCCAATTTATTGTGACAACAATAGTGCCATTGCCATATCCCAAAACCCAGTCTTACACACAAGGTGTAAGCATGTGGACATCAGGCATCACTTCATAAGAGATCATGTTGAGAAGAAGGATATAAGGATGGAGAGGATCCCTACTAACAAGTAGAGAGCTGCCATCCTGACTAAGGCTTTGCCTGAAACCAGGTTTGTTGAGCTGTCAGTAGAGTTAGGACTTCTTGACCCAGGAGTAGATGGTTCAGTATGAACCTCAGTTCAGGATTGAACAAGTGGTCAGGAGGAATGACTAACTCAGGATCAGGTTGCAGAGATGGATGGCTTTCAGGGGGGAATAGACATTAGATTTGGATCTTCAGGATCAGAATAGGGCTAGGTTCAGGACACAGAGCTCAGGGCTTGTCACCCTGATCAGACTCAGAGGTATCAGTCATGTTTCTATATCTGACTGACTGGTATGTATTATTGAACCATTGTTTTAATTATGGCTTACTTGCATCATTTCTGACCATGTCTGACATCACATCAATCACAGGGTTTTTAACTCTCATCCCAGCCATTCATTTATTTTCAGTTTTTATTTAATGTAAAATGCGTATTTATTTCAAACATTCCTCTGACACGCATTAAATGCAAGTGAGGGTGGGAACAATTTTCCATAAAGTTTGAATTATTAACTTTGAAAACTGAATTTGGTAAAGTTTTATTCTGGATATACCCCTTCATCTAATCCATTGAATTTCAAAAGGCTTTTAATCAAATCCGTCCATTAAAACTGAAACTTTTGGGTATAAAAGGAAGTCATGTGCACATTTCACATTTTGCGCACTCATATTTTCTTAACCCCAAATTTTCTGCAATCTATTTCTCTTGCAATCTCTGCATCCATGGCTTCTTCTGCTGCTCAATCTCTTGAAGACACTAGGAGGTTTCATGCTGCCATCTCCGAGGTTGAATCGAAGGTGTCTTATGAGTGGTTGGTGGATTTCACTCATCTCTCCACCATCAAGGAGCTTCGTCAGGTATATGGAGCAATTAATCAGGCTGGGCTCCTAGATTTCATCACAAAGAAGCCAGCCAAGGTCTGTTCCCATCAGATTATCGCCTTCTACACGAATTTAAAGATGAATGCTGACGATGAGTGGGAATCAGTGATTCCACTCAGGGGCTCCGTGGAGAAGAACGGGAAGAATGTGGTTCAGCATTTCATTGAGAGGATCCAGGTCAGAGATCTCATCAGAAAGACCTACAATCTGCCTCATTCCACTGAGGACACCCAGTTGGCTGATCTGACTTCCTACAAGGCTGGAGAGGAACAGAAATGTATGAACGAGTTTTTGATCACCCCCCAGGAAGTCTTCAAAACACAATGAACAAGAAGTTATTCGAAGTTGTTGTCCAGAGCATAATGGGCTTCATGGGAGGCATGGAGCAGATCAGTCAACCCAAGTTTAGGGGCTTGGCTGCTGTAGTGGACAATGCTCAGATTGACTGGGAGGAATTCTTCCTTCAGAAGCTCGTCCAGGAGTCAAAGAAGGTCAGGATGGATGGTGACAAGATTGTGCTGGACAAGAATCCTCATTTCGGATCGAGGTTGTCAGTAATGCTTCAAAGCTTTCTTGGAGATGTTGATAGAGATGGATATGAGGATTTCAAGGACAAACACATCCACTTGCTGACACTATTAAGAGAATGCTTGACACTGAAGTCAAGAAGGTGACAAGGGGAAAAGGAAAGGGAAAGGCAGCAAGTTCAAAGGCTCAGGAGGAGCCGATGAAGTCAGGACCGAAGAGGGTGAAAGTAAAGGGAATTATGATCGGGGAGAAGCAGACTGTGCTTCATGACTCGGACACTGAATCTGATCGCCCTGATCAGAGGCCAAATTCTACTGCCACCTTGGCAATGCCAGTTTCCTCTGTGGCACCCGCTGATATTCCCTCATCCGAGACTGCTGCTGCTTCTGGCACTGAGCCGGCACCTCAGGAGTAGGTGGCTCAGATTGAGGGGGAACAGGCTGCACCTGTTCAAGAGCTGGTTCAGGAGGACCCGGTGATGAAGGTTGTGGAGGTCCTTGGTAAAGAGGTTCAGGCTGAACCATCTGTGGTTGCTCAGGAGGAGCACGAATGTGAAGAGGAAGTAGTTATCCGGCAGGGACATGGTAGTTCAGATGGTGGGGAAGAGAAAGAGGAAGAGAAGGAGGAAGAGAAGGGTATGAAGACTCAGGAGGAGGAGCTCCATGATGAGGATGTGGAGAAGAACAAGGGCAGGAAGTGGACTGTTTCCGATGATGCTGAATCCGAATCTGATCACCCGGACGATGCTCAGGAAGAGTCTTCACCACCCAAGATAACTCCTTTTGAGATGGATGCCAGATCTCAGGCCATCCGGTTTGTCACTCAACATCTTCCAGACTTGGAAGAATCCTATGGTGAGGAGGTAATCCGGCTCAGGGTCCTGGCTATGATGAGGAAGGCATCGGTGCCTGAGGTAGCTGCCATTATAAAGGCTATTGGGGAGGAAGCTCTTCGGGATCATGAGAAAATTATTCTGGACAGGTTTGGGCTCCGATCATATGCACAAGTGGTCAATAAGGAAGATTTTCTCAGGGTTGTCAGGACAAAAAATCCTAACCCTCAGGCCCTTGCCCTGGTTCCAACTGCTGAAGGTGTGACCTCGGGAGGAGGTGCACCGGCCGATGAAGTATTCCCAGGGACCGGGACTGCTGAGGCTACTGGAGAGGTCCCGATCTCAGTTCCCACCAAATCCAAACCTGCCAAGAAAAAGAAACCCAGAACAATTGCAGTGGGAGTGTCACTGATGGGGAAGACTATTCTAGCGAAGCTCGATTGTCAGTGTGAGAAAATTAAAAACCTCACTGCTGAGTTGAACAAGTGTTTAGCCAAAAGGTGTCTACGTGCAAGCGTACACGATGGTTATTGTTGTGGCAAGCTTGACCAAGTTTTAATTATATCGTACACAGGGAGATGGCGGATTGTAAGGTAAGATCATTGTTCTTAATTCGAAAACACAAAGCAAGTAAAGGGGATAAGGTATCTATCGTCAACAAGTGCGTCAAACTAGTAAACTACCTATCACCTTGATTCACAAAGTGAGCAAATGTGAGAGTTATGTGCTAGTGTAGTATCCTATGTTTCATATGGTGAGGTATCACTTTATCAAGCCATGGAATTGTGTACAATCAATTGGTACGCCACTCTAACATGCAAGAGGTCTCCCTAATAACACATTAAAGCCTCTAATTGTTCCTCCTATTCACTAAGTTTAGCTCTCACTATCTTAGGAATTTAATCAAACACTTTGCATGCATTTGGCCTAGTACAAGAAGATTTAGGAAAATAGGTCAATTCTCATTGAGACTATCTCCTAATGGCCCTTATGATTAACTAAACATGCAAGGCATTCATACAATCCATCAATTTAGAGAATTGATCATACAACAATTCATAGCAATCAAAAGATCAACATAATCACCATACTACTCCATAGGAGTCATACACCAACACACAACGGGATTAGCGCATGGCTAATTTTGTAAACATAAAAGAAATAGAAGCAATAGCAATCATCATTATGCAGGAATTATACAAAGTATTTAAGAATTTACCTATTACAATTGGAATTGAAAAGATACAAGATTACCTCTAGAAGCTAGAAAATGATCCGACAATAGAAATTAAAAATCAATCAGTAGAAATGTAGCTTGAGCTATGCTAAGAATGCAGGAGAAAACTGATCGTCGATCCAAACGGTAGATCACAAGTAATCGTCAAAATCGTAAATGGAAATCTAAGAACACCACTTGGAAACTACCTCTAACTTCTCCTAATCTAGTGAGAGAATATGAATCTAAGAAAAATGATTAAAAGTCCTTTAGAAAAACTGAGATGGAAGTATATATAGTGCCCTTGGATCATTGACTAAGATGACCTTCATTAAAATGAGCGAAAATACGAAAATAGCCCTGAAAATCCGAGAAAACTGAGCTGCTGTCACCCAAGAACTGTGCAGCTGTCGACCACTCGGTCGACAGCTTGCTCGACAGAAAGCCCTCTTGTCATCCAAGAGCTGAGCAACTGTCGACCAGGCTTGATCGGCATGCTCACTCGACAAATGCCTATCGATCCAGAGATGTTGGTCGCGCGAGGCCTGTCTTTCGAGGAAGGAGTCCGTGTCGCCAGAGGCCTTAGTCTCGATCGATGCGTGACTTCCTTATTTTTGTCATATCTTGAGCTCTAGAACTCCGATTGACTCGATTGTTTTTGCGTTGCGTCCCTCTCTTCAAGCTCTTCAACATAGGATAGAAATTTCTCCATTTTTTTCAACTCCAGAATTTTGGACTTTTCTCGATCTTGCTCGTTTCTTCTTCATTTTGCTTCTTTTCACCTACAATCACAACTTCCTAGCCAAAAAGGGTTAAATACACAAAGAATCACATAATAGGGTCAAATATGAACATAATATCACTAAAAGCATATAGAAATGAGTGCTAAAATATGCAATTATGACCCTAATCAACAAGGCTAGGAAGGAAGCAGTTGATAGATTCCTGAGCCTTGAACAACAATGATCCACCGGCGTCACTACTGACCAGGTTCAAACGATGATAGACTCATCTCTCAGTGGCCTAGACGACAGGATAAAGGCACTGATTGATGAGGCACTGAAGGGGCAGGAGGCCCAGGCCAGGTCAGTGGCTCGGGAGGAAGCAGATATTTTAGTGACTAAGTGGAAGGAGAGTCAAAAGAGCTTCTGATGACGCATTGAAAAAGGTTCTAAACACCATGCTTACTGAGAGCTCAGCAAGGAAGGAGGAAATTGCTGCAATGCGGAAGGAGTTTGATAACCATCTCTCTGATAGCCTGATCAGAGCTGAGGACAATGAGCAGGTGGCTAAGGATTTGAAGGTGGTGACTGATCAGCAAGCATCGCAGGGGATCCTAATTCAGGATATAAAGAAGAAGGTCAATGAGGACAAGGACTCCCCTGATGCTGAGGGTCAGAAATGAAAAACTGATGTCTCCGTGGAAGACCTGATGGATGAGCTCGAGGCACAAAGATTCCCTGGTGAATGGGCAAATGGTGGTGCTGAAGGAGAAGACTGATCTGAAGAAGCCTGCCCCTGAAGCCGGGAAAAAGAAGTAAGTTATTGCGTCAAAAAGAAAGGTGATTGATCCTCAGGATGCTGGTCCCGTTGTGTACGAGTACGTGGATAACTTCGTACCTCCTGAAATGAACGAGGCATGGGTCCTGATCAAGAAGGAGTTTGTGAACTTGTACTACGTCATAGGGAACTGGCTGAAGACATCCGGAGGCAAGGACAAGAACACCATCTTTGCTGAGTGGATGGCCTTGCACCATACTGATCTCTGGGCTGAAATTGATAGACATGCTGACAGAGCCGGATTTTAGATCAAGGCACCTGAGCACATCACCTATCCTCCTCCAACCCTTGGCATCAACAACCACCTCAACATGGACCTGATCAGAAATGAGATTGCAATGATTGCAAAGAGAACTGGAGCTCTGAATAATACTGATCAGTATCATGAAGTCAAGTTGAGAGTCCTGAAGAAGTATGGGATCTCATTGGCAATGTGGTATGATGAAGATTAGAATAGTTTATCAGGATCTATGTTTCAGGAATAACTTTTGTAATAGTTTTAGGACACCTTGTACTTAACCATTATATCAATGAAAGTATTTATATTCCTGAGACAACATCTCATTGACTCCTGATTTACTTTTCTGCTCTTTATCAAGAACTGTACTAACCCTTTCCTGTTTCCATCTTATAGAACTAAGGACCTGATATAGGTTCCTGAACTGAATACTGATAGTATCAGTAACTTGTTTAGATGGTAGGATTTTTCTAAGGGTTTTGGCATCATCAAAAAGGGTGAAATTGTTGGGACAATCTGAGTGTTTTGATTAGATCCGAAAACCCCTTGATAAATTTGCCTAAGTATAGTTCAATCAGGATGTTAGTTTCAGGATAGATAGGTTAGAATAGATTTTTCTATTCACAGGTATTCAGTTCAGGGGGAACGTACTGAGAAGTAAAGACTGATGGAGACGTCCTTAAAGTCTGAAGTCTGAGGTTCTCCAACCCTGAAGGTTTGATCGTCCTGAAGATGATCAACCTGAAGCTGAACCTGGAAAACCTAGAAAGAGTCCTGAAGCTGCGAAGAACCATCCTGAAGAAGCCAACTGGTCCTGACAGAACTGAGTAGACTAAGCATGCTCAGAGAAGTCTCTATCAGTGAAGGCACAATGTAGCCTTGATCAGGCTGAATGTCCCTCAGATGTTCATAAGTCCTGACTTGGGCCTAGTATCAGTTAACCTGATATTTGTAAGTCCTGAGACCCAAAGGTTACACGTGCAAGTGGAAGTCTGAAGAAGCAGAAAGAATGTCAGAGTCTCCAACAAAAGACAAACATTTATGCTGAGTAAAGAACGATAAACTCAGAGTTATAAATGTACGAGGATCAGTAAAGCAAATGCCGACAAACTAGCCGTTAGACAAACAACCAGTAAGAAGGCGACACGTATGTACGAAGACTGAGCACATTTAATGCTTCTCAGAGGTGCAGGCGGCGGATCATAAACTTTGCTATACTAGGTATGGTCTCTGTCATACAAGGACAACCAGTAAATGCACCTACCTAAAATAGAAGGGTTTGAAATGGATCTCCTCCAACGGATCTATTACAAACCCTCCTATAAATACAGAAGGCCTTACTCCCATTCAAGGCTAATGGAAAATTTTCAAGAGAAACTCTCAAGATTCCAAGCACTCAAAGCATACTTTGAACAACACTCTGAAACTTAAATTTCCCTAGTGTTGTAGTAGGAATCTCCTCTGTATATTTTCTTAGAGTATTGATCCCATCCTTTGAACTGATTTGTTAGAGGGATCAATACACAATAGTTGGAAAATGTGAATACCAAACCCCTCAGGTTGTGAGTTGGTTGGTAGGAACGACTGGGACTTGTAAAACGTCCAGGGGTCAGTTCCTAAGAGAGGAAGTTGACTACTCATGTCCCTTGCCATGTAAAAATCAAGTACCTATCCTCAGGGTTTTGAGGATAGCTTCCTGTTCAATCAGGTCGTGGACGTAGGAGTTGGTTATCTCCGAACCACGTTAAAAAGACCCTTGTGTCCTGATTTACTGTTTGCTCAGGATCATAATTGTCATATATATTAAACTGAAGCGTACTTGCATTATTTTTGAAAACCATCTGGACTGACCTTGTCATCCTGATTTTCAAACTATGCACCAGCCTTAACCACGTTTTCACTAAGCAAACTGATAAGTTTTCAGAACTAAAACGAGTAGAAACTTAAGGGCTCACATTCCGCACTAAACTGAGCTTACTGAGATAGTAGCCCAACTGAGCGGTCAGTAGTATTGTTATCTCTACTGAGCTTCTGAGAACACAACTCTGACTTAGCCTATCTGATTCATTGCTGATCCGTCCATGCTGCCCCTGAGGACCGTCAGTTTAATATAATACTTCAGGAGCTTCCTGACTAAGTCTGAAAGAGCATTTTCCTGAGATTTCAGGAAAATCTAACATCAGTGTATTCCCCCATACACTGATTTATACTCATTTCGGGACCAACAGTACTGTTGTGTATGTTTATGTTTTAGGAATGGTGTTGTTGTGTATGTTTATTATTTAGGAATGGTGAATGGTGATGTTGTGATTGTTTATGTTTTAAGAATGATGTTATTGTGTATGTTTATTATTTAGGAATGGTGAATGGTACTGAGGGGGAAATACTTGTATTGATCTTTGTGATCTGTTCTTAGTGAATTTGGCACCTGAATGATGTAACAGTAGATGCATGAGGTCTTATTCATAGACTCTGAACCACTATAAATCATGTTCTTTTCTTGCTTTATTTATTTATGTCGTTTATTTAATTTCTGTATTTCATATTTACTTTGTTTTTACATTCATCATTCATTTTAACTTAGTGCATAAAACTTTGTATTTTTCACAAGTATTGAACTAAACAACTGTAGACTTCCATAAGTCACTTAGCAGTTAAGTTTGTTAAGTTCACATTGTTTTTCATTTACACTTACAATTATTTCTGCTGCATATTAGAGGTTTCTCAATACACTCTTAAGTGTGAGAACCCCTCTGATATTGTCTACAAGTTGATTATTTTATTTGCCAGTTTTTCTAACTCTGTAGCTGTAGACTTCTCTAGTCCACAACCGTAACCTTTGTGGTCCAAAACTTCCTGTAGACTCCTTGTTTTTAAACATATAAAAAGGCTACTGTAAGGTTCTAAAATTCATTTATGAAAAAGTTTGAAAACTTGTTTTTGTTTTTCAAGGTCTATTCACCTACCCACCCCCCTCTAGACCTTGACCACTTAAGGGACCAACACGTATTCCCTCCTGACACTTGAAACTTCATTCGGATCATTCGACATGAAATACCAATCAACGGGCATATGTATGTCGCAATTGTAATACAAGCTTCCCTGATTGACATGTGTCAATGATACCTTAATTGTGGTCGGAGAGTGACATATATTGCAAAAAGATTAAGAGTAACTTGGATAGGCGGCCTTCGATGCGGCGTAGCTACAGTTAGACATTTTTTTCTTTGACAAATAGAATGTATATTAATTATAGTTTTGTAGAAGTTGAAGTTTTATGATGTGTATGAAATCATCTATCTATTGGTTTTATACCAGGTAATTTATTCCAACGACTATATTCTTTTACTTACATAGACTGTACAATGTTCCAATCACTAGTGTTATTCTGTGCAAAAACGTCAACACTGTTGTGCAGAATATTAATTCTACTATTCCATTTTATTTTTCATGAGGGTTATATGTGGGATTCATATATATACTGTATTGGGCCCAAATTTCAGTAGTAAATTCACTATCACATTCATAACTATTGTGCCTAATTAATAGTTTCATAGGGCCATTATTATCTTCGTCTTTTTTAATTCACTGTATTGAACAAATAGTTGCAAAAATTTGGGTATATTTTTCAAACGTACATCTCACTCTGTGTAAATAAATTAGTTTATTTGTTCAAAAATTATTTGATGAATTCGGAGAAACATGTACCTTTCAAGTATTACTTTTCTATGCCAAAATATCCATCTCACTCTGTGCAAATAAGTTAATATGTTTGTTCAAAAAATTATTTTTGTATGCAAATTAAGATCTGTGTCCGTACAAAAATGTATTGATGGTGAGCCCCTCTAATTTTATATTAATGTTGTTTCAGAATATTAATCCTATTGTTCAATTTTATTTCTAATGAATCTTATATGTGGGATTCATATATACAATATTGGGCCTAAATTGTTATGGACTTTTCATGGGCCATTATTATCTTGGTCTTTTCTACCCTTTTCTTATTTATTCTATTTAATTAATAGTTACAAAGAAATTAGTATGGTTGGTCAAATGTACATCTCACTCTGTGCAAAGTAGTTAGTATATTTGTTCAAAATATTTTTTTTGAAATCTGAGAAAAATGTACCTCAAAATAATGGGTTTATAACATTTAAGTGTACTTATTTTACTCACTTATTCCCTATATGTGTGCATTATGTGACCCAATCTCTTGAATGAAGTTTTTTGTTGGGACAATCTGAGAATTTTGATTAGATCCCAAAACCCCTGATGAATTTGCCTAAGTATAGTGTTCAGGAGAAAATAGTTCAGGATAGTTAGGTTAGAGATTCAGTACAGAAGGACCATGCTGAAGACTGAAGAATATTGGAGTCGACCCAATTTACTGAAGTCTGAAGCGTAAACCATTCTGAAGGAGTCAGTCAGTCTCGCTGAAGATTGTCTGTTCTGAAGCTGAAGATCGAAGCCTGCTGATTCATCCTGAAGTCTTTCTGTAATGAAGAACTGGATACAATGATTGTGCAAAGTGTGTTTCCTTTCTGTGTAAAGGTAATTTACCTTATGTGCATAGTGTATTTTTTCGTTTGTACAATTTAATTTGAATTCAAAATAAATAGAGTTTTTCAAATATGAAAATATACATTGTGCTAATGAAAAATTGTAAATTTATAATTTTGCTTTGTAATTTGGCTCTTTGTGCTATTAAGTTTGGCCTGTTGTGTAAATGATTTCCTATCTGTTGTGTAGAGTTTTTAGTTTGTTGTGCAAACCAAATTTAATTTGTTGTTATAAACTTATTTGTCTTATCGTGCCTAATTATTTATTTTACTGTACAAAGTTAGATTAACTACTTGTGCAAACCAAACTGTCTTATTGTTCACAAAAATAATTTGACTTGTTGCGCCCAAAAAGATAGATTATCGTGCAAATTTTAATTGACTTGTTGTGCAAAAAAATTGTCTAACTTTGCAAATAAAATTTTATTTTTTCTATGAAAAAAATGCAAAATACAAAAAAAAACCACTTAATCTAAAACAACAAACTGATGTACATGTAAACACCCCCTCCAATCAATCAATGTTGTAGAGGCAGAACATTTAAATTTATCTGATCAGTCGATGGCGCCGTCGGCGCCTCAATAGACAACTCTTCCGAGTCAGGAGAACTCGGCGGCGTATAACTGGATAGGGTGTGTCCCAAATGTGCCCAGCCATACTCCCCTTCTCTCTGGGCATGATTTTCTCTGCCCCATACTTGTCAGAGGACTTTATTATTTGGATGCCTCAGAATGGCGTCGACCCCCTCCTCTACGGAGGCCTTGCTACATCTGGAGCTCCGGCGCCGTTCTCCATGTGTGTGTATTCTGAGTTTAGGGCAAGATTTGTGAGCTTTATATAGTTGTAAGAAAACAATGGGTGTTGCCCTCTAGAGTTAATTTTTTGGTATTTGGTGGGCCAGCCATAGGAAGAGCGCACTAGATTTTTCGCATTTAAAATTAAGTGTATTATGTTTCATCTATTCTCTTACCTACTTGTCATTATCAACTTCTATTTTGATATTAATTAGAAGAGTAAGTCTCTTGTGCACCAGGTGCACC
>JAPKLY010004050.1:0-16010 GCA_026898435.1 Prunella vulgaris
GATCTAGACACTTAATAGGGCTCTTATGCTTAGTTAATCAATCAAGTGATCTTGCATGCTAGGATAGATAGACACTAGATGAACAATAATGGGATTACACTAATGCACTTCTCACACACTAGTTCATCTTTAAAGAAGGTGATAGTTAGATTTTTGGTAATTCTTGCTTGATTTAGTAGATAGAAACTAAGACTACTTTCTTGCTTTCCTAGCTATTACTTAAGAAACTACACTACTTGCTATACATCACACAGTTTTCCTGAGTTCGATATTTTTATTACTTGGTTAACTTGCCACATATACAATGACCACGTACACTTACGTGAGAGCACACGATTTTGGCAAACAAGTTTTTGGCGCCGTTGCCAGGGAAACGGTCACTTTGTTAAAGTGGGTTTGTTGTTTACTTTTGTTTTTTTTCTTTGAATTAATTATTCCTGGTGAGTGTTGATACTTCTTTATTTTTGTATGATTTTGCCAAATTGAAGATGGACGGATACAACCACTACTCGTATTCTCCACGTTATACACATCCTTTGAGATCCTACAGATATCAACCTTATTCATACTTAAATCAAGAATCCTACCATCACAACTACCCATATCAAGATGCATCCTACAATCCATCACCTCTTATACCTTATCATCAAAGAGAAGCTACTTCAAACCACATTTATGACACTATATCTCTAATAGTAAAGCAACTAGAAGAGATGAGAAAGGAAGATGAAAGACACTTTGAAGAGATCAACAAGAAGTTTGATCAAGTTTGCATAACTCTTGGTGAACAAATCAAGAGCTTAGAGATTCAATAGGTTTAATTGACCAAGTCATGTGGCCAACAAGTTCTTGAAGGTAAGTCTTCCTTGATCAAGGTTAATTCTAGAGAAGTGTGTAAAGCTATTGAGTTGAGAAGTGGTAGAAGGTATGAGCCTACTTTTGATGAGAGGTTTGTGAAGAAGGGGTAGAAGATGAGAAGGATGAGAACTTAGATGTTGGAGTTGGTATGGAATATGATGTTCCATTAGGAGAATATGATGTGAATGAAAGGGAAGTGGAGAGTATGGTGGAAGAAGGGATTGTGGAAGAAGGAGAGAAGGGTGGACATGAGGAGGAAAGAAGAGAAACACCAAGATGGAAAAAGGCTAGAGAAGAAAGGGAGAAGAAGAATAAGGTTGATGTAGATGAGTGGGGGAGTACCTAAAATCGTGGTACCCGTGCCATATCCTCAACGATTTGCAAAGAAGAAGCTAGATGAGAAGTTTAGCAAATTTTTGGAGGTCTTCAAGAAGTTATACATCAACATTCCATTTTATGAGGCTCTAAAACAAATGCCTAGTTATGCCAAGCTCCTAAAAGACTTGCTAGCTAAGAGGAGGAAGATTGATGAGCCCAAAACGGTCAAGTTAACAAAGGAGTGTAGTGATGTTTTGAAGAGAAAGTTGCCTCCAAAGATGAAAGATCCGGGAAGCTTCACTATTGCTTGTGATATGGGGAATGGAGTGATTAAGAATGCCCTTTGTGATCTTGGGGCAAGTATTAACTTGATTCCATTGTCTATATTCAAGAGCTTAGATCAAGGACACTTGAAGGGAACCTCTACAACATTGCAATTGGCGGATGGATCGACTACCATTCCCAATGGATTCGTGGAGGATGTTCTTATGAAGGTCGAAAGCTTCATCTTCCCAGCGGACTTCTATGTACTTGACATATACGAAGATAAGGATATCCCTCTCATCTTGGGAAGACCCTTCCTATCTACCCCAAGAGCGGTTATTGATGCCAACCAAGGAAAGCTCACCTTGAAGCTCAATGATGAAGAGCTACACTTTTCTATTCAAGCTGCAATGAAGCACCACATGGAGAATGATTCATGCCAAGCCATTGACGTTGGTGAGCATTGTATTCAAGAGGCTTTTCAGAATGCTAAAACTCATTTCTTTAATAGTAGCTATGATATTCCTAATTATAATGATGTTGATATTGTTGATATTGATGATGATCTTGATTATAGGAATGAAGAAGCTCTCATGGAAATCAAGGAAGTGGAGAGCTCGTCTAAGCAAGAGGACATGGACTGCTAGGACAAGAAGGAGGAAACGAAAAGTGCATTGAAGCCATTGCCCGACCATCTCAAATATGCCTACCTTGAGAAGAATGAAAGACATCCGGTAATAGTTTCTTCAACTTTATGTGATGATGAACTTGATAAATTGTTGATAGTCCTTAGGAAGCATAAGTCATCATTAGGTTGGACAGTTGATGATCTTAAGGGTGTGAATTCCTCAATTTGCATGCATAGAATACGGTTAGAAGAAAATTGTAAACCGCTTATGCAACGTCAAAGACGAGTCAACCTTATTATTCAAGAAGTGATTAAGAAAGAGGTACTTAAGTTGTTTGGTGCTAATATGATTTTTCCTATAAGTGATAGCCCTTAGGTGTCACCACTACACGTTGTATCTAAAAAAGGTGGCATGACAATTATAAAGACGGAGAATAATGAGGTAATTACCACTAGAGTAGCAACATGTTGGCGTGTATGTGTAGACTATAGGGAGTTAAACAAAGCAACATGCAAAGATCACTTTCATTTACCCTTTATGGATCAAATGCTTGATCGTTTATGTGGTTATAGCTATTATTGTTTTCTTGATGGTTACTCCGGCTACAATCAAATTATGATTGCACTAGAGGACCAAGAGAAGACAACCTTCACTTGTGAATATGGTATGTACGCTTGGAGACGCATGCCCTTTGGGCTATGCAATGCTCTGGCAACCTTTCAAAGGTTAATGATGTCTATTTTTCATGGATTGATTGAACACACTATAGAAGTTTTCATGGATTATTTTAGTGTGTTTGGTAATCGTATGATATTTGCTTGTCTAACCTTGAAAGGGTTTGGATTAGATGTGAAGAAGCTAACTTGGTGCTAAATTGGAAAAAATGTCACTTCATGGTAAAGGAAGGTATTGCTTTAGGGCATCATATTTCTTCCAAAGACTTGCAAGTGGATAGAGCAAAGGTAGTGGCTATTGAGCAGTTACCTCCACCAACCAACGAGAAGGGAGTAAGATCGTTTCGTAGATTTATAAAGGATTTCTCTAAACTCTCAAAACCTTTATCTAGATTACTTGAGAAAGATGTGCCTTTCAAGTTTGATAATTCTTGTTTAACATCTTTTAGGTTGCTTAAGGAGGCATTGGTGAGTGCACCTATCCTCATCACACCCGATTGGAAGGAACCGTTTGTTCTCATGTGTGATCCAAGTGACTATACGATGGGGGTGGTGCTAGGCCAACTTCGTGATAAGAGATTCCATGTCATCTACTATGCATCCAAGACTTTCTCGTCCATCCAATTGAATTACATGACAACTGAGAGGGAACTTCTGGCTATTATTTATGCGGTGGAAAAGTTTCATCCTTACCTTGTGGGGACGAAGACCATTTGTTTATACGAACCACTCGGCTATAAAGTTCTTAATGACGAAGAAAGATTCTAAGTCTTAGTTGATACCATGGGTGCTACTCTTGCAAGAATTTGACCTAGAGATTCGTGATAAGAAAGGAAGCGAGAATGTCATAGCCGGATGGGAAGAGAAGCATTGGAAGAGAAGGAAGAAATACTTGAGAGTTTTCTGGATGAGAAGCTATTTAGATTAGAGGGTGCTAGAATTTGGAAGATGGAGGATGAAGCTCCTTGGTTTGCGGACCTTATGAGATGAATTCGAATGCTAGGAAGAGATTCTACAAGGAAGTTCGCAACTACATTTAGGATGATCCTTACCTCCGGAGAGGGGTTGATTCTATCATTAGGAGGTGCATTCCAAATGAGGAGGTTGAGAGTGTGATGATGCATTGCCATTCACTTCCTTGTGGGGGTCACTTTGGTGCAACAAAGACGGCCGCAAAGGTACTCCAATTGGGCTTCTATTGGCCTTCAATATTTAAGGATTGTCATATGTTTGTAGCTAAGTGTGATCGATGTCAAAGAGTGGGAGGTTTATCAAGAAGAGATGAGATGCCCTTGAATGTTTTCCAAGAGGTAGAAGTATTTGATGTTTAGGGCATAGATTTCATGGGACCCTTCCCACCTTCTTATGGCTATGTTTACATCCTATTGGAGGTTGATTATGTCTCAAAGTGGGTGGAAGCAATCCCCACTAAGGTGAACGATTCGAGAGTTGTCATGGAGTTCTTGAAAAAGAACATATTTGCTAGGTTTGGTGTTCCTCGATCCTTAATTAATGGTAGGGTACTCACTTTGTCAATAAGGCATTTTCGAACCTTCTAGTGAAATATGATGTCAAGCACAAGGTGTCGACGACCTACCACCCTCAAACTAATGGATTGGCGGAAGTCTCTAATCACCAAATCAAGCTCATCCTTGAGAAGACCGTGAATGCAAATAGGAAAGATTGTGCTTTGAAGTTAGACGATGTTCTTAGGCTTATCGTACGGCTTTTAAGACTCCCTTGAACATATCTCTATACCAAATCATCTATGGGAAGCCTTGCCACTTGCCCGTTCAACTAGAGCACAAGGCATATTGGGCTACCAAGAAATTAAACTTTGATGACACATTGTGTGGGGAGAAGAGGCTTTTGCAATTACATGAGTTAGATGAGTTTAGGGATGAAGCCTATGAAAATGCCAAGATCTTCAAGGAAAAGACAAAGAAGTGGCATGATGCCAACATCAAGGAGAAGTCTTTCAAGAGGTTTGATCAAGTTCTCCTATTCAACTCAAGGTTTAAGTTGTTCCCCAGAAAATTGAAATCTAAGTGGAGTGGACCATTCACTATTTAAAATTGTTTTGCAAGTGGATGGTATGAGCTTACAAATGATAAGGGGGAGCTCTTCTATGCTAATGTACATCGCCTCAAGCATTATCACAATTCAATGCCTAAGGAAGTTACAAGCCGATTGCGACTCTTCGACTTTGATCCACCTTGAGATTGAGCTTTAGGATCGTCCGACTAAGGGACGTTAACCTAAGCGCTAGATGGGAGGCAACCCATCCTTTTGTTTATTGTGTAGATTGATTTTTATTATTCTTGTTGATTTGTGTTTTTTATTTTATAGGTGTTGATCTTCCAGGGGATGTCCTCATTGATTCACTATCTTCCATGGTGAGGTATTGTGTCCTTTCTATATTTGAAGAACTTTATCTAGCCTAATTTGGGGGAGTCATCTATTGAGGTATGGATTTTTCCCTTGGATTTTATTGATGATTCTTGAGTATTGTGGTATGATTTGAGCATTGCAAATAATCTTTCCTTCACTTTTGCCAAACTTTTTATATCTATAATCCATAAAAGTTTGGGGGGTGTTCGTTTTGTAAATCTCATTTGCAATGCTATGCTTATATTGATTCTTAGTATTTCTATGATGTTTAGACCTTGTGCTTAGATGGATGATTCATTTTTGCTTGATATAGATTGCCAATTGTTGCTAGCTTAGGGTAGTGATGCATGAGATATGCTTATTGTTGTGTGGATGATGTTGATAGTGCATGTTAGGTGTAGTGGATTTATCTCTTGATTCATGTATTGTTTAGATTGTAGTTGATTCTATGATTCTTGATATATTGATGATATGAGCATGTTTGATATGATTTGAGTCTTGATCACCTATACCAGTGAGGTTTGAGCTTTTTGATACCCGTTTCAATCTTAGACAAATGATATTTTTGTTGATGTGAGGTCCACACATTTGCATTTTACTCTAGAAGTTGGCTTGAGTCTTGTTTGAGATCACATTAGATGATGAGTTTGCAAAGTATAACTTGAGGTCATTTTTTATATATATTTAGTCACTTTGCCTATAAGAGCCTACCATTGACATTTTATCTATTGCTTACCATTTTGTGCCTTTAGACCTTTCCTTTGGCCCACCATACTTGAAGCCATACTTCCTTCTTTTTTGGAACTCTCTTGTCCCTATGATTAGTAGAGTGAAAAGAAGGAAGGAAGGTGGTGAAATGATGAAGAACTTGGTGGCTAAAGTGGAAAGAAATTCTAGTTGCATGGATTGAAAAGAATGTGCAAGAGAAAAAATGAAAAGGTTGATCTTATGTGTTGTGAGTATGATCACAATGTGAGAAAAAGGGAAGAATTTGCTTATGAAAAGTGTTGATTAGAAAAGTGCATGAAGAAGCAAGTTCTTATTGCATGAAGATTTTGAATGATCTCGTATATGATTCCTTCTATGCTTTACTAATCATATTTAGTCACTTTGATCCATATTTTCCCTTCCCTACCAAAGCGCCAACACTACGATCTTGTGAAAGTCCTCAATGATGTGTGAACAAGTTGTCACTTTAAGTGGTGGAGAACTTAGACTCATGCCAAGCCTATGGTAGTAGATGTACTTTGTGTGATGATTGAGAGAGCCTCATACACTTGAGAGATGAGTTATACACTTCCTTGTGAGGATCTTGACTCATTGATTTGATCATGTGCTCATTGATTTGATGTTGATGGTTGATTAGATCACATTGCATTACTAGACTTGCATGATACTGAGTGATCTGTTCATTGCATTTGATTGTGTGCTAGATGCTTCATTGATACAATTATTCCCCTATCTTATCGCTTCGTTGCCCAAGGTCATGCAACAATCTAGTTTCGGGGTGTGATTAGGGTCATAATTGCATCATTTTGCATCCATTTTGATGTGACATTGATTGGTTTATGTTGATAATTGACCCTAAAATGCTATACTTTGTGCTATTGACCTCTTGTTGGAAAGGAAATGTGTTTTATAGGTGAAATCGAGCAAAAATGAGGAATTCACGACTATAGGGGATGAGACGATGTAATCCGAGCGCATGAAGAAGTTTAAAATACTCAAATAAAGACCCTAGGAAGATCAGACGAGCCATCAGATCGAAAATGGAAAAGTCAAAAATCGAACGTCAAGGAACTACCCTGATCGCGCGCCTGGAGAAGCATGATAGCACGCCCTTGAACTCATGCTCGCGCGATTCTAGCCTGGTCGCGAACCTAAGCCTCGCGTGACTACACGCTTGCACCCGCGCGATCAGACGTGCTTGCGCGCCTCCCGTATTCAGCTCGCGCGCTAGTTCAACTTTCAGCACAATTAAGGGCAATTTTGTCTTTTTGCGCATTTAATGAAGGGCTAAAGGGTCTAAGCATTGTGGGCACTATATATACATCAAATATCAGATTTTGGAGGGACTTTTCATTCATTCCATTTTCTTAAGAAGTTTTAGAGAGAGATTAGGTAGTTACTTAGTGGGTTTATGCTAATCTTGATACCTCTCTCTACAAATTCTTGTAATCCATCCATTAGATCATTGATCCGTTTATTCATTAGATTTGTATCGTCGATAGCTAAATTTCTACGGTTCATTTTTGCATTTGGACTTCTGGATTAAGAGTTTGCATTTCAAAGTAGAAGGATAGTCTTACAATTTCATTATAATAGGTAATTCTCTTGTAATTTTCATACAATTAGTGTTAATCATGATGTTTACTTGCTTAATTGTTGAATTAGACTCCTAATTAGACATGGACTAATTTCCTAATGCATTGGTGTATGATCATTATGGTGTAGTTTAGTGTTCTATTAATCCTATGCATGTTTAGTGATCTTGATTGTTTAATTCTCTAATTTGATGAATTGTTTGAATGCTTGGTATATTCCATTGGATAATTTGAGCCCATATGAGTTAGCAACAAATGAGAATTGAGTTAATGCATAGAATCTCTTAATTGAATTTTGTGTCCACCAAGTGTTTGCTTAATTGCTTTTATGTCAATGAGAATTGCTTAGAAGCTAAGACCTCTCAAATGGAGTGTTGAGTGTTGTAGAGAGATCTAGACACTTAATAGGGCTCTTATGCTTAGTTAATCAATTAAGTGACCTAGCTAATATATAGGCACTAGATGAACCATAATGGGATTACACTAATTCAGTTCTCACACACTTGCTCATCTTTAAACAATGTGATAGTTAGATTTTTGCTAATTCTTGCTTGATTTAGTAGATAGAAACCAAGATTACTTTCTTGCTTTCCTAGCTATTACTTAAGAAACAACACTACTTGCTATACATCGCAATGTTTCCCTATGTTCGATATTTTTATTACTTGGTTAACTTGTCACGTATACGACAACCATGTACACTTGCTTGAGAGCACACGATTTTGCCAAATAGCTTCCCACACCATTGCCTTCACTAATGAAGTGGAAACACTTAAAAGTCAGCTCAGTGGAAAAGATGAGCTGATCAGGGGACTGACTGATGACCAGATAAAGCTAGCTTCTGAAAATAATGAGCTAGTAATTCAAATCAAAACTCTCATCAGTAATGTAACTTTACAAAAGATTCTGAAGAAAGTCTGTTAGGAAAGATTGAGGCTTTGAATAAATCCTCTCTTGCCATAGAGGAAATTCTATGTCTACAAAATAGCACTGACAATAGACATGGGATAGGATTCTTCCCATCAACCTCTTCAGAAGGTCCTCAGAACACTGCATCCAATAGCAGTGGAGAGAGAGTGTTTGTAAAGTCTACTATGAATCAGGCAGACACAAGATAAGGGTAAAGGGCTTGCTGAACCTGAACGGAAGGTAGTAATGCCTAGTAGGCCTGAGTAAAAAGGTAGAACAGCTTACTCACCCCCTAATCCTCATGCTAAAAAATCCCATCCTCAAAGGAGAAATTTTTCTTATAGGAATATGAGGAACAACTTTTAGTATAACTACTCTCAGCTAAGATCATCTCCTTGGAGACAATCTCAGCAGAGAGTGAACTGGTCTGAACCAAGTGCCAAGAGACATGACAGGAGGGTTCAACACAGGAGACAACCCTCATATTTGCCCTATGAGAGAAGTTATACCCTGCCTTATCAACAACACTTTAGACCTGCTGCAACAAGGTTTCCAAGGAATAGGAGGAATTTTAGGCCACCGGTTCCACAAACACTAATAGCCAGTCCACTCCAAGGGCACCAAGGGAGTTTACTGTCTATTTAGATGTTTATGGGAGAAAAATCAGCCAGTCCCAAGTAATTAGGACTGTTAAGCAAATTTGGATCTCAAAAGGTACAACTAACCAAATAGCACCAAACACAAAGTGGGTACCTAAGGCTTGATTTTTATGCAGGATAGACTGGATCATCAAGGAGTCTGGTACTTGGATAGTGGTTGCTCAAGACATATGACTGGCAACCAAAGTCTCTTGACAGACTACACTGAGAAGAGAGGACCACAGATCACCTTTGGTGACAACTCCAAAGGAATCACAAAAGGTTATGGGACCCTGTTAATTAGGTCAGTCCAGGTATCAAATGTATCATATGTCAGTGGACTGAAACATAATCTTTTATCTATTAGCCAATTTTGTGAAAAAGGATATAATGTTGAATTCTCTAGTAACATGTGCTGTGTAAGAAATGCCTCAACGTACAGGTACTACTAACTGGGTCAAGGAAAGTAAATGTTTATCTTGCAGATTGGAGATCATGTCCCTCAGAGAACTGTCTAATTGCAAAAAACTCTAGTGACCTGCACTGGTTATGGCACATGAGGCTCAATCACCTGAATTTCAAAAGCCTAAACAAAATTGCAAGGCTTGGTTTGGTGGATTGGATACCCAACGAGGTGTTCAACAAAGATCACATCTGCAAAGCTTGCCAAGAAGGGAAGCAGATTAGATCCTCATTAAAAGAAAAGCAGACCACCTCCACTGAGAGGATCCTTCAACTACTTCACATGGATGTATTTGGACTTATCAAACCTGCAAGTATAAATAGTATACCCTAGTGGTTGTTGATGATTTTTCCAAATATGAGTTAAAAACCCTATATCCAGCACTTAACTCTCACCTGACCCTCAAAAGCATGTTTGGAAGGGTCAGGCTACTGGTGAAGCTCAAAGATCTTCATCTCTATGAGATCTTGGAGGCAGGCAAAGCTAAGGGGGAAGCTATGTGGAAGAAAGAGGAGAGAGAAGTATTGAAGTTTGCTCATGTAAGGAAAACTAGCCTGTTGTTAGCAGAGTGGGATTTTGGCAAACTGGTTGCTAGGAAACTTGAAGAGGCTAGACTGATTGAAGGGCCCAAGGAAAAGTCTGGGAATGATGGAGGTGAAGGAGGTGGAGATGGGGCTGAGGGAGCTAATCCACTTAAAAATGCCATGGAAGAATCTACTGTACAAGGGAAAGGTCAGGCCAATGAAGCACAACCTACTTCACTTCCTCAAGCGAGTGAGGATCAGACTACTCCCAACCAGCCTGATCTTCAGGGTACTCAAGAGATTATGGAGAAAGTAATTGTTCCATCACTTGAGGACACCCCTGTTGCTGAGATAGAGAAGACCATTCAAGTGGCGATTCAGGCTAGTGAAGAACCCAAAGCAGAAGGGTATGAGTTGGCCCTCATTCCAAACACTCTGACTGCCAAGTTAGAAACCTTGGAAATAATGCTTGAAGAACAGTCAGTTGAGACTATTGTTCTTGGGGATCATATTAATGAGCTCAGAGGATCAAGTTCTACACTAATCACCAACCTATCAGCCAATGTGGATAACATGGAAATGAATCTGACCAAGGAAGTCAAGGGCCTGAAGGCCCTTTTTGAGCAAGAAAAAGAAGCAAATGCACAGGTCATCCTTGCTCTCAGAAAAGAAAATGAAGAACAGAGGGAGATGCTAATTCAGGCTACCATCAACACTATGGCTGGTGGCCTGATGGATAAATTAGATGAGTATCTAAGAGAAAGGGAAGAAATACTGAAATTGGAGGTTCAGGAACAGGTGAGGCAAGCACTCTATATGTTACCTACTCAAGATGCCACCAACCTGATTATTGAAGAAAAGCTGAAGCCCTTCAATGACTTTGGAGTCAATGCTGCCTATCATTTGAAGGCCTCGGATGAGGAAACTGAACATTGCCTCATACAACTCAGGGTTGTTGAACAAGATTAGGCCAGACAGTCAGTTGCTCTTGCTCAACTTTCTAGGAAAGTTGGTAAGAAGGGGGAAGGAAGTCAGGGGGCTGGTGGAGACAGGCCAATTAGAGGACCAACTATTGGAAGATCAACAAGGAGCAACGGGCCTGGTCCTGAGAAGGTAGTCTAAAAAATCAATACTGAGATCACAAATCTGGTGAAAGAATAAGAGAAGGAGATTGCCCACATCAACGAGAAAGAACCTGCTGGGAAAGGAAGGGAGACAAGACTCTTTCAGGCTAGAGATCAAATTGTGAAAGAGAAACGGCTAAGGCAGGCACAGGGAAGTGGGAGCACTGAGTTTCAGGGGACTCAGAAAAGGAGAATGGTGATGATTCCTCAGGATGATGAGGATGTACAAGAGCTTGCAGTGGAAAATCCACCTGCACTGAGGACCTTTTCAAGAGTGCCAAGCCCAGACCTTTGGCACAAGCAGTACATCAAGGAAAGTCTATTGATGATCACAACAGAGAAAAGGCAGAAGAAAAGAGAAAACTCATGGAAAGTGGGAAGCTGACAAAACCACCAGCAGCAAAGAAACCCAGAAACTCTTATTGGAGGCTGAAGGCCAAAAGAAACAAAGCCCAGGGCAGTGAGCCAGTGGTAAAGTTCCCTCACATCGATGCATGGGTCCCCAAAGATCTCAATGATCAGTGGGAAGAAATTAAGAGAGAATTCGCCCACTCATACTATGTGGCTGGAGAGTTTGAAGGAATGGAGGCAGATGAAGTGTTTAATCAGAAAATGGTGGAGAACTGGCCTGGAATCTATGCTAAGATTCTGAATGAATGGGAACAGCATAATGGAGGTCAGCCCTTCAAGGTTCCTGGACCAATTCAATATCTACCCCCAACTGATGCTAGTGGGGAGATCAATTTACAGGAAGTGATAAGTGAGTGGATCCTGATCTGTGAACAACTTGGACTGAAGGGACACATCCCTGATGTCATGAAGAGGAAGTCATATTTGAAGAAGAGAGTCTTCAACCAATATGGACTGGAACCCCACTTTGCCAACTTGTGAGCAAGTCTGCTGTGAAGAAGTCTATTAAAGGGAAGTCTGCTGAAGAAGAATGTTAGTTTGATTACTTGTTTTTTGTGATTTATGGGTAGGATAGTCATCACTTTTGATTACAGTTCTCTAATCTTGTACTCTGTAATCACTCTACCTTCAATGAAATATCCCTATCCTTTTGAGCCCAAGATAATACCTCATTATCAGTGAGGCTTTTGCAATGCTTTACTTTATTCTCTATATCTGTCTAACTAACCTGCAGGTTTTAAAGAAACTTAGAAAGTTTTCTCAAAATTTTCTATGTACAAGTCCACTGATAGAACTCAGGTCTAACATATTAGGTTTTGGTGTAATGAAAAAGGGGGGAATTGTTGGGAAATGTATTAAGTAATGATTTGATGTAATCCCAAAACTCCTTAGACATAATGTAAAGCAGTTGTAAGAACTTAGAATTATAGCCTAACTGTTAGGAGGCTAAGTTAAAAGTCAAGTTAGAAGACAGGCTAGTATAATCAAAGAACGGGCTACCTAAAGGCAGGACTCGTCTGTGTCATTCAACTAGCCAAATGAAGAATAGATAGATACACCCTACTTTGGAGATAAGCACCTCAGAAGACTAAGTTCAACGGACCTGAGACACTCTCCTGAGTACAAGTAGCCTGACACTTAAATTCATCCACAACATTAAAGAAGGCAGTTGCAACACTTAAATTAAGTGTTAAATGCAACAAAAGTAATGTTCTAAGTCACCTGAAGAAAGTGACAGTGGACTTTAATATAGTCGTTTGACTGGTCTGAGGTACACTCAACTTAGACCAATAAAAACCTGGCACTTATGTATGGACCTGACACATTCAGACTGACCTATCAGTACCATGTTCAAAAGCAACCAACAACCTGGGATGGAACAGAGTTCAAAGGCGGTTGCATTAACTCTAAGAATGCATTTAATGAGCTTTTAACAATTAATGCTTAGAATTACTGCATGAAATCTGAAGATGATTTTGAAGAACGTTGGTTTACCAAAGTAGCATAGTTTGAAATCCTTCTCTCCAACGGAAAGTTTTCAAACTATGTCTATAAATACATGTGTTGAAGATGAAGATAAGCACGGGAAACAAACAAGCATATCAGAATTCAAGCTCTCCAAAGATCATTCTCAAAGCACTCGAAAACACTCTTGTTTCCCAAGTGCTTACACTGTTAGTGCTCAACACTGTACTTAGGATGTAAATTGTAATATCTTAAGAAGCCTACTGAGATAGCTCAAAGCTCAGATATCACTCTTCATTGTAAAAGGGATATCTCAACACTGGTTGGAAATCACTCAAAGCCTCTAAACTGTGATAAGTCTAAGGCAGAGAGTGGAAGGAAAGTAAGCTGAGTTGTTCTCAGTCTGAAACCTTGAGAGGACTGGAACCCAGGGAAAATCCTAGAGATCAAGACCAAGTTGTGTTCTTGATCAGTGCACCTTGACACTCTAAATCAAGGAATTCCTAAGGTTAAGGAATTCTCATGTTAAATCAGGGAAGTGGATGTAGGAGAGTTTAACTCCGAACCACTATAAATACTTTGTGTCCTTACTGCTTTTATCCTTTGTGTGAGTTGTGTTATTTCTTCAAGGGTGTTAATCTTAATCCGCTGTCAACTTAAATTGTGATCTTCAAAAGTAACAAATTACTTATCAGGGGACCTACAGTCTACTGTTATATAAAACAAGTCCCATGTACCTTTATAGTCCACTGTGTAATTTGTTAATCTAAAAATTTGCATACACATGTGTATTCCCCCCCCCCCCACCCTCATACACTTGTTTTATCTATCTAGGACAAACAGGAACTGAGCCACAGAGGTAGCCAACTGCCCCATTTGATGCTCTAAATTCTTGTGACTCTGACCCATTTGTTGCATCTGTAGCTCCAAATTCTTGTGACTTTACTACAACTATTGAACCATAATGTCCCAATTTCTCATCCCGATCATTCATCTTCTTCATTAAGAAAATAATAGTATCTTCAATCGAGGGCTTTCCACTGGCAACTGTGCCCGAGGATCAAGACCAGGTGGAGGAATTAAGGTAGCATTCGGATTTGCATAAGAAAAGTTTTCATGCCCTTTGGGAACTAGCTGGTAATTGTTCTCTTGGTATCTATTTTGCTTGTAATTTTTCCCTTGGTATCTATTCTGCTGGTTATTGTAATTATTGTCTTGGTACTGATTTCCTCCCCGATTGTAACTACCCTGATGATTCTGTTGTTGGCCTCATTGATACTGTGGTCTACCCATGTAACATACATCCTCTACCTGATTCGAACTCCCCATAGGCCCTTGCTCTCTAAAACTAGACCACTATCCAGCTTTTACCTCAGCTAACTGAATGGAGAAGGATTCCATCTTTTCAATCACCTTTAGTAAAAGTTGTGAACATCCTTTCCCTTCTTCCACATTAGCCACTCTTCCTCTCGGCTCATCATAAGTAGTAAAAATCTGAGCAATCTCCTCCAAAATGTAGTATGCATTCCCTGGAGGAATGTTAATGAAAGTTCCTCCAGCACATGCATTCAAATGCATCTTGTCTTCCCCGTTCAGCCCATTGAAGAAGTGCATCAAAGTCTGATCCTCTCTAAAACCATGTAGTGGGCATTAGGCTAGTAAAAGTGAGAACCGCTCTCAAGCCTCTTTAATACTTTCATTGCTCTTCTGTCTGAACCCACTGATGTCATTCCTAATCTTGAGAGTCTTTGAAGGAGGGTAGAACTTTCTCAAAAATTCTATGGCAACTTGACTCCATGTTCTCATCCTCCCTGGTTGAAACATGATACTCAACCAAAGCTTTGCATTCCCCATAAGAGTGAATGAGAACATACGCAATCTCTTTGCGTCTTCAAACACTCTGTTCTGCATGAACGTGTCTGCCAACTCTTGAAACCACAACAGATGAGCATGGGGATCCTTACTATCGTCCATCTTCCCTTCAAATTACCTCTTCATGAGAGTGTTGATCATCCCAGAATCGATCTGGAACTCCTGTGCCTGCACCTCTGGCCTAGTTATACCATCATAGTATTCATTCATTCTGGGCTCCAAAAACTGCTTGATCGGCCTCCCCTCTTCAAACCTACCCCTCTGTGGTTGTTGGTCTAATAGATCGGGTTATTATAGAGTTATTGGTAGTTCTGGTCCTGTGGTGCATACGGGTAGTTTGGCTGGTACGGGCAATTGTATGGTTTGTTCTGAGGGTATGGTGGATAAGGTTGATAGTTCTGAGGAGGTGGTTGATAATTCTGTGGAGGTTGATTAGGTGGGAGTTGGTTTTGATGAGGGTAGTAATTCTGATTATTCTTGGGGTTATCAACTCTCTGTCTATTATGTCCCAGTGGTTCCCTTTGGTTTTGACTATTCTGGATGTTAGAACTATCATCTTCCTCATTTCTTGACCCAGCCTCCAGATGAGGCATATTATCCTGATGTCTTACAGCCATAAACTCCACTTAGAGATTTCTTCTCCTCCTTCTCGATGTGATGTCGATCTCAGGGTCAAGTGAGTATTGAGGTTCTCCTCTCGATCTCGTGATCATACACCTAAGACAAAAGAAAGTATCAAATTCTTTTTAAATTTCAAACAATTAAATAAACACTTACTCGTTACCTCCCCCACAACGGTGCCATTGACTTGCACTAGTATTTTGCCAATTAACAAAATCCACACCCTCAAGAAAAAGGGATCATATAGTATAAGCAAGTATAATGACAAGTAGTATCGAACCCAAAGGAGATAAATTAGGAGTTGAATGTTTGTTTATTGTTTAAACTAAAAAAAATAAAATCCTATCTATGAATTGAAAATGCAAGGGGTTGCTTCTCTAAACTCTAACAATCATGCAACCAAATAATTCAAATGAATTTAAAAAAAAAACAACTTAAAACTATGCACTAAACAAAACTTAAAATTAAGAAAACTCCAATAAGCTAACTCAAGTAGAAAACAAAAACTAATTCAAATCAACTAACA
>JAPKLY010004051.1:0-16002 GCA_026898435.1 Prunella vulgaris
TTTTGGCCAAAAATTTTAACCGCGCTCTGATACCACCTGTAACGCCCCAATTTTCCAAAATGCAATTTCGTCATTCTAGAAACCCTAGTCATCACTTGGTGACTGAAAATCCATACTATTTTTTTCTTTTAAATATGAAACACTTTTAATGACATTAAATAGATAGCGGAAGCATATGTTTTGTTAAAAGAATACATGTACAGCGGAAATATAATTTTTTTGTTATGAAAGACGCGGTGGCCATTTTGATGATTTACTATGCTAGGATCTTTATAAAAAGTTTGGCACAAAATAGACTACAAAATAACTGTCATTCATTATTATCCTGAGATTTTATAACTGTTCTTCACTTTGGCATATTTCTAAAGTCGTAATAAGAGTTATCATCCTTAACTCCTTTTCTTTTGATGCATGATAAAATACCAATACAGGAAACCGTATCACTCTTCCACTGGCACGAACTCCACCTCGTCATATCCTGAAAAAGATTTATAAATAGGGGGTGAGATTTGAATTCTCAGTGTGGGCGACCTGTACGCTACTATACAGATTGGCAGTACGCAAACGTATCGTTATTGTAAAAACATTTTTCATAGCCACAAAGGCTCATCATTCATCATATAGCCCTCAGGCTCTGTCCACCGTGGTGCCTAGCTACACAAGCCAGACCACTACATATCATTTGAGATATTTTTATTCATATAGCCCTCAGGCTCTGTCCACCGTGGCGCCTAGCTACACAAGCCAGACCACTACATATCATTTGAGATATAGCCCTGAGGCTCTGTCCACCGCGGTACCTAGCTACACAAGCCAGACCACTACATATCATTTGAGATATAGCCCTGAGGCTCTGTCCACCGCGGCGCCTAGCTACACAAGCCAGACCACTACATATCGTTTGAGATACTTCGCCCGTAGGCATTTGGGTAATAACCTTGTAATCGGACCCAAAGGTCAAAACATTTTCATTCAAATACACCAATAGTCCATATAATATTCAAGGCAATACAGTAAATGCCACCCACCTTAAACGCTTTCCTTTTGTAAAAACAATCACCATTCTTTTCACCCAGAAATCCTCGTCACCATTCTCGCACTTACACCTAGCACCATTCGTTGCGTTTCAGTTATTGATGTCTTAGAAATTCTTTTAGAGTTTATACACGTTTGTCCGAAAGGGGACTTTTGAGCACTTAAAGTCTTATTCTCTTTATTCTTATCACTTAAGAAAATATATAGTCATAAATTCAAACAAGAGAATATAACATTTAAAAGTTAGCAAGAAAACATGATGCACTAGACATAGCAAGAAAACATGATGTTTTAAACATAGCAAGGAAATATAATATCCTAAACTTTGCAAGAAAATATAATATTCTAAACTTGAAGAGTATATAGCACATAACATCTTAAAGTAGAAGAACATGTAGTATTTTAATGTCCTAAACTTTAAATAAAAAGAACATATAGCACGCAATTTACTAAGGTTTTAAACTTGCAATAATTAGTGTCCTAAACCTTTAAATGATAAACATATCATCATAAAATTAGAATAATGAGTTCAAAACCATGCAAACAAAGTTTCATAGATAGCATTTTAGAACTCCAAATCACTATCACATCATGCTCATCAAATATGATCTATTTCAGCAAGAAACAATTTGAAAAGGAATACCTTTTATTTTTTATTCTTAAGTATTTTCTAAACACATTTTAATATAACCAAAAAATCACAACATTTGTATAATAGGATCATAATTAGGTGTACAACACCTTGTGGCAATTCATTTTGTGAGTGAAAATTTTAGGTTTTGGATCATGTTTAGAAAGAGGACAATGATTTTCTTAGGTTTCCATAGAAAATTCCAACATCACGACCTTAACAAAAAAAATAATTTTTGCAAATATTTAGGCTAGTTCAAAATTTTTGAAATTAAACATGGAGATCCCTAAGTTCACGTAGTATTTAATAGTGTATTTTACAAAAGTTGTGCTCAAGTCGATTTTTCTCAAAATTCAAAGAATTCCAAATTTGGGGACTTCTCAAGGCAAACAAGAAAATATAGTCCTTAATCTAAAATCAACACCAAACATCATGCCATTCACTTAAATCATGCATTCAAATAGCATTTATTAACACATAGCCTTCACTAAACATAGAATTTAGACTAGTTTTATCATGGAAAACATTTACATTTTTCTTTTACAAGAAGGTAACACATGAGCAACAACATTCAAGTAGGGCAGTTTGCATTTTGGACTACACTCATACAAACTTTGAGCATTTTATAAAAATATCAAAACTCATCCAAAAACTGTGTAATTTTTACAGTAGCTACCTCATCAAGTCTAGTTCACAAATAAAATTTCTTTCATGTAATTTGGTTTAGGAAAATATGAGTTTTAGGCTTGTTTTCAAAACATGGCAGATTGTTCCAGAAATTCCAGAAACTGTGCAACTTCCGAAATAATTTTGGTAAAAAATATTTAAACACCTCTAAAAATCAAGAAATAAATCATGCAGGTACTAACCTTCATGTAGTATTTTACCATAATTTTTAAAATATTTTTCCATGAACTGATTACTCCCAGAAAATCCATAATTTTGAAATAAGGAGCATTTTGTCACACGTTCGTAGAAAATTCATAACTTATCAACGAAAACTCCAAAATTGCTCAAAATAGATTCAAATGAAAGCTAACTTGATCTAGTTTCTAACCATATAAATAGTGTCCAAACATTTATAAAACATGAGTTCCGAATCCTGTAAGAAATCCGAGGTCAGTGTATAGAGTGTGTGGTTTGTGTGCATGCTTTCACTTACATTTTCTATTCCATAACTACCATGCCACCAACATTTTAACACCTTTAAAAACATCATCCAAGACTTCATTTAACATGCATTTAAACATTAAAAGTAATAAAGTCCAAAGGTTTCATGGTATCTAAAAAATATGGAACAAAAAAAAAACACACATAGCTTTCATACACATGTAAGAAAACCAAATATTTTGAGTTGGGGTTTTACAACCTTTGGAGCCTTTTTCTTGTCAATAAAAGAAACTTTATTTGTCCCTTGACCCTTAAGCTTGTAGGAATGGAGCACCCCTTGGAGGAATACTTTGATTTTGAGCTAAAACAAGGCAATAGAGTAAGTTAGGAAAAATAGAGAGGAAAACATGAACTTAAAGAGAGAAGGAGAGATGGAGAGCTTTTTTTTTTTTGCTTGGAGTTGGGTTCAAAACTTCAATACAACTTCATAGATGACTTTATACATGAGAATGAAAGCTTCTTATGGTTGTAAATGGGAGAAGAAAATTTCCTTCTCCCTTGAAATGATAATGGCCAAAAGTTGTAAGTGAAGGGGGAAAGAGATGATTTACTTGTTTTCTTTCATTGGTTTCTTGTCAAATGAAGGAAGAGTATCAAGATAATGCATATATAGAGGTAAATTCTTGTCTTGGCTGAATTTGAGTGTGTAGTAGAGGGTAGGAGAAGTCAATGGTAGGTATGAAAAGTTGGGGAGTAGGAAAAGAAAGCATGGTTCCTTAATTTAGGGGTATGGGCATTTTGACCCAATTTTTTTCAAACAATCAGATTGGTTTCGGTCATGGGGGTATTTAGGAGGGGAATTTGAGTTCTAACTGTATTTTGGGACGCGATATGGTTTTCGGTGTTGAAATCGGATATTATTCAGTTGCGTTTTGGGCTCCGAAAATTAATATTTTGATCGTTTTGGCACACAGAATTTTTATATCTTGTATTTATTAATCAAAAATTGTATTTAACTCATTTTACAAATTAAGTCTTGATTAGGAACTGTAATTACTCGCCGAATTGATGATTTTTTAAATTTAGCATTTTCGGTTCGACATTTGGCAACAAACGTCTAAATTTTTGTTTAATAATTCTTTTAAACTTAAAGCCCTTTAAAAGCCTATTTAGGACCTTATCTTACTCATTCCATCGATATATTTAAGTCCGATTCACAGTTACGGTGCTAGGAGTGCTTCCGGTTCTGGGTTTGGACCAACCGTTGAGTAGGAATCAACCTTTTAAAAACATAACGTCTTTAAAGAAATAAAAGATCAATAAGTTAAAATATGTATTCATATAACATAACATTTAATATATATAATAGATAAATCCTAATTTGGTTCGGGGTATTACAGGAGGGGGACCTTGATCTGGACTGACCACTAACTTCCTCTGAGTCTTTGTTCGAGATCCAGAGGGCACAATTTTCTTCTTTTGAACCTGCGAAGTCAGGTACTCATTGGACTCTTTTAGCCGTTGGATCTGACTGAGCAGCGAAATCTCCTTCATCTTCGCTATCTTCTCCGCCTCAGTCATCACCATCTTTTCCTGAGTGGTCAACCCCGGATTCATCTGTTCCTCCATCTCCTTATACAAAGGTTCCAGAGCGAGATCCTCAGAGGGCCTCAACCTCTTCGGCTCTGAACCTTCAGCGACTTCGATGGCAGCGACGGACCTTGTCCTTTTTCTATCCGCCACTTTTAGTTCGGGGGGAAGTTCTTCTTCTTGGCTTTACTAGTAGTAGCAGTTTGCTTCTTCCCTTCTTCCCCCTTTTTGGCATCATCGTCATTAATTCGCTTGACAACTTCATTTACTGACTCCGCCAACAACGTGAACTGACTGTCCATCTCAGTCTGCTTGCCCTGCAGTTGCCCAATCTGCCCTGCCATCCCTCTTAGGCCGACACTGAGCTTATCAATGGCTGAATTGTGTGCAGCCTTCAGTCGACCTTCGAAGTTCTCCATTCTGTTGTCTAGGGCAGAGGCAATTTCAGCCTTCTCCTGTGCAGACATCTCACTCAGCAGCTCATCCTTCAGTTCAGCCTTCAGCTTGGCCAACTTTTCATCAACCAGTTGATCAATTCTTTCAGGCAGTTGTTGATGAAGAAAAGTGGCAAGCTTGTTCTCCTGCTGAGTTTGCGCATCAGAGACCATTTGATTGCAGCTTTGAATGGCCCCTTTTGCTTGCGCAGAGATAACAGTGAGATCTACTGAGTGTTGAGTTCTAACATCTCCAAGAAGATCAATGGCAGCATTCATGTCAGATCCCATATCATTCAGGTCACGATCCAGTCTATTCATCTTCTTGTTCAGCACTTCAGAATTTGAACCGACCCTACTAGTTTTTCTCTCGACTAGGATTACCCTTCTGTGAAGATTGGCAAGAGCTCGTGAGGAGTTCTGAACATATAGTGACTCGGGGGTGATCCATTTTCCTCTGACTCGGACCAGACCTGGTGGACCCTCTCCTGAAGCCTCTGCAATTTTGGGTCCCAGAATTGCTTCATCGACCGGTGCACTGACCCCTTCAGTGCCGCCTTGCTGAGCACTATCAGCAGTCTCAATCACCTCCTTCTCAGCTTCCTTCTCCACTTCCTTCTCCTTCTCAACTCTCTGAGGCTCGGGCTCAGGATAAATGCGTCGGACAGTTCTGATAAAGTCTACCATCTTGATCAGGTGATGTAGAGAGTTAACATCCAAATGATCAGAGAGGGCAGTCTCTGATTCAGCAATATTGTCCCATCCTCTCGACTCCCCGAGCTGACTGAGTTCAGGCCAGGTGGCGTTCCGAATCATAGCAAAGGTGCAAAGCTGCACAACTGCTTCCTTCTGAGCATCTGAGAGATCAGGAAACCTTCTCTCCACCATCTCAGCAGCCGTTCCCCTTGCCACTATCTCAAAGTCTGACAATGTGTTCTCGTCAGGTGCAGGGAATGGCCACAGAGCTTCAGTATGAACCCCTTCAGACACCTCCTTCTGAACTCCTTCCTCCTGTACAGGTTCCCCCTGATCCTCACCCGACGGGGCCTCCATACCCTGATAAGTTGAAGCAATGTTAAGAATTAGTGGGTTCGGATCAGTGGGTGCAACATCCGGAATGGCAGAGATAGGGGCGATTTCAAGTGCAGCTTGAGCTGATTCCCTCTCCGGATGTGCGTGCTGAATCATTTCTTCAGCAGCCTTCTCTTCCATAAGCTTCTTCTCTCGCTCTCCTGACCTCTGATATAAGAATTTCAGTTTCTATTGCTTGGGTCCTGAGGGCTTGGGTTTGTCCTCCGCTGGCTTTGTGATAAGGATCCCAGAAGATTTGCTCGCCTGAATGATGACTCCTCCAGTCGTGCTCGCCTGAGCCTTCTTCTTCTGAGTCCTTGGTCGTTTCTTGGTGCCAGCATCACCGGAATACGCTCTGAAAAGATCAATTTTCACTGGAATCTCGAGTGATTGGGCCTGATCCACATCACCGAGATCCAGGGTCTCCAAGATCAGAGAGATCTTGGTGCCAAAGTGCATCTTGGCCTCAAATGTCGCCTGACCCTCCGGCGAATATTTTATTTTGTTGGTCTCAGCTACCAGCAATTGGAGGAAGTAATCGTCCCAGTTAAAGTTATGCACTGAGGCGTCAGAGATTGCCATCATCGTATACAGTTTTGGCCGCGAGATCTGCTCTAGTCCTCCAGCAATCCCCATCACTCCCTGACTCGTTAGATCGAAGAAGTGTCGATTCTCTGTTCTCAGAACTGACTTGTTCAGACCTGATTTCAGGACCACATCACCATCGCATAGGGACTGGAGATAATCCTTCTCAGTTCCAAACCCATAATCAACAGGGCTTCGACCCGAATGAGGAAGATTAAGAACCTCTCTAATCTTCTGCCTGAGGTTGAGAGTGACCCACCTCCTGGTTATCTCTTCCTCACCATCCTTCCCCTTCACATGAGGTCAGGGGAATGCATGTTTCCCACTCCTGGGAGTCCTTGTTCTGCGCCATTTTGATATAGAAAGCAGCAACAAGTCTGGGATGGAGTCTCTGGGGTCTGGAAGTGATAAAACGCAGAAGACCTGCATTTTCGAAAACCTCCTTTACAGGTAATATGTCAGGATGATTGGAGGTAAAATCTCCAAATGGTTCCCAGTGTATTTCATTCCTTAGGTGAAATAGATTCCCAAAGAATGAATCCACTGAAGGAGAAGCCATGGAAATAATATGAAGAATGAAGAAGGTCGGTTCATAGAGAGAAATATATCAAGAAAAGATTTAGGTGCATAAAGGTTGCAATAGCACAAACTTCCCTTATTTATACTAAAATTCATTTTAATCGGATGGCTCAGAAAATAGTGACTTATGAGATTCAAAGGTTAGGATTAAAGCGCAAGATGCATGGAGACTTGTCACGCCCTAAAATTTCTATACATTTACAAATCAGCGGAAGTCTCACTTTTAATTAATTATTTAATAGAAACATTCTTTAGAACGTGCACCCATTTTCTACTAAGTAAAATTCTTTTCTTTGAAAAACCCCTTTTTATTTAAAGGCAAATAAATCAAACATTCACAATAAATAACTCATTCAATACGTCCATGAAGAACATAAATAATATCATCTCAATTGTATCCAACATGTTTTAATAAAATCATCATAAGAGATCAAATCATTCCAACTTCATACATCAACCAAGACAATGATCAAACCATGCAATAATACTTAAACAAATCATGTACAGCAGCTAGGACATAAAACTCACGAAAACAGCCTGGGTGTACTCATCAAAACTGGTTGTGTATAAAAACAGTCCATTAACTAATACCAAATCCATTTTCTTTAATACTATTATCTTGCCAAATAATCTAAGGCCACTAAATACTCAAATAAATCATATTAAACATATTGTAAAGACTTGCCATGCAAATTCATCTTTAAAACACTTGAAAAGCTCGTAAAACAAAGATAAAGGACTAATTTTGAGCTGAAACTTTAAAACGATTTTGCTCCTGATTTTTATGACTAAAATACTTAATATTTTATGGCTAATAAACTGCCGAAATTTCGAAAATAGGCTGGGCATAAATTCGGTAATTTGAAAACAAGAATTTTGAGGACTAGAAACACATAAAGGACTAAAACTGGAAACCTCGACTTTCACTAAGTAAAAACTCCTGAAAATTTGTCAACATACATTATAAATCATAGCAAACATTCTAGTAAAATTTCATAATTTTTGGAGTTATAAAACTTAACTTATTGAACATGCAAACTAAGGACAATAACTAATTTTCTTAAGAACAATTAAACACATAAATTAACACTTAATCATTCGTATAAAATTCAAACCATCAGCTGCCATATTATTAAATAAATTCATCAACTTAACTCCTAATAATCATGCAATTTAACACATAATCAAATAATAATACCTCATATAAATCCATAATAAAAATCCCATAAGTCTTCAAACCATAGCAAATCCTAAATCAATCATCTACGTGTCCTTGCACTCTTCGAAATAAAACATGCAAACGTCTAGTCTTGTGGCAAACATAAAGTGCCGAAAACATTAAATATAATACTTGCAAACATGAAATAAAAGCCTACTTGGAATTATTTAATTAAACTTCAATCCAATAACTTCTTCTTCAACTCGCATCACATCCACCTCCCTCCGCATCGCCAATCTCGTCACCTTACTCTTGAAAATCTGAAAATATAATTCGGTGAAGGGGTGAGCAATTATAAAATAATCACTCCGTGGGGATAGTTTAGTTCGAAGTCTAAATATAAAGGACACAATAACATGTAAACATACCCTTCTTTCTTAACATATGATACGACTTTCGTATCCATTCATTGATGATATAGCTGATCATCCTTAACATTCATTTGACAATATAGCTGATTGTCCATTCACAGATTGATGGTAGAGCTGACCATCCATTCATATTAGCACATAAACACATAATTGCATCAAACTAAATATTTAAAAGTCGAACTATAGTTACCACTTTTCACCGTTTAAACCCCCACTTTTTCTTGACTTGAAAATAGAGAAGTGTTGTACGTTGGCTTGCTAATTCCTTGCTCTAAGAACTCTCGAAAAATTTGCCCTCCTTCTACTTCTACAAGCTGCTGAAAAACTGGTCCTCTAACTTCAAAACATGGCCGAAATTGGGTGCTATGGGTGGCTGCCGATTTCTAGGGTGTCTAAGGGTCTTGGGGACTTGATCAATACATATATATAGAGTTGGAAATAAGTGTGTAGGGCTGCATAAGAGGCCTTGGCCGAAATTGCAAGAAAAGGCAAGAAAATTGGCCCAATATCTTGGTGTATCTCTATTTCCATACTTGGCAACTTATTTCCTTATTTGCAAGATCCTTACTAACTCTTTATTCTTGTGATACTTAACCTTGAAGCATGTATATTCTCTTGCATAAGAACAATGATTTATTTCCGTAAATAAAGATACTAGAAATCCATGTCTTAATACCTTGTAATTTTCGAAAATTCCCTAGTGTACAAGACTCCATATTTTCGAAAATATTATTAATACTATCCCAAGTATTATTTAACCCTATTCTTGGTCAAATCCTCATAAAGTCAAATCCCTAAATTTAATTCCTCAATTACTAACATGCCCTTAATGAATTAATACTTAAGAAAATACTATTCTTAAAGGACTAATACTATAACCTCAACAATAATACTTCTTATCCTTACACTAAAATAATTCGACACCTAGTACTAATCTTAAGAGTCCACTTAAAACTAATTGAGATAACTAATACTAAGCAACCTATTTAGAAATACTAAGGCATAACAACTTAAAGGACTAACCTCGTACTCACACAAACTTACGCCTAAAACAAAATAATTAAAGGACTAAAAGCTGCTGCCTATGCGGGGTGTTACAAGACTCATCGGATTTTTAAAAGTAATTGGTCAAAACTTTATCAAAAACTGTTCCCGCCCACTGTGCATTAAATGAGCATCAGAGCATGTCCATATTTAATTCAAATAAATTGTATTAAATAATAACCGAATATTAAATGAATGGCTGGGATTAAATGACAAATTAAATTGATTTGACAATACAGCAAACAATATCAAGGATGATGCACGCAAGATCTGATGACTGAAAGAAAATCAGGACACATACCAGTCAGTCAGATTTGTATTCTGACTGATACCACATGTGACCTATCAGGATGACAAGCCCTGAGTTCAGTGTCCTTAATCTTAGTCTGTCTATACTGATCATCCTTTTCATACTGAGTGTTCCCCCTACAACCATTCACAATCTCTCTGATATTCCTTCATCCTGAGTCCATATTAGTCATTCCCCCTGACCTTGAGCATTCTGATCAGAGATTCAGATTGAATCTCCTAGGCCTGGGTCAAGGAGTCCTAATTCTACTGATAGCTCAACAAATCTGGTTTCAGGCAAAGCCTTAGTCAGTATGTCAGCTCTCTGCTTATCAGTAGGGACTCTCTTCATCCTGATGTCCTTTTTCTCAACATGATCTCTGATAAAGTGATGTCTGATGTCTACATGCTTATACCTTGTGTGTAAGACTGGGTTTTGGGATATGGCAATGGCACTATTATTGTCACAATAAATTGGGACTTCAGTGGCTTCAACTTGGTAGTCTCTCAGTTGCTGTTTCAGCCAAAGGATCTGAGAACAACAACTGCCTGCCGCCATATACTCAGCCTCAGTAGTAGACGTTGCAACACTGGTTTGCTTCTTAGAAAACCAAGAGATCAGCTTACTCCCTAGAAACTGACATGTGCCTGTAGTTGATTTCCTATCAAGCCTACAGCCTCCATAATCTGCATCTGAATAGCCTGTCAGTTCTAGGTTGTCATCAGAGGGATACCAAAGTCCTAGATTTACTGTACCTCTCAGGTATTTCAGTATCGTTTTGGCACTCTCTAGATGACTCTTCTTTGGATCAGACTGATACCTTGCACAAACTCCAACTGCATAAGTGATGTCAGGACGACTAGCAGTCAGATACAATAAGGATCCTATCAGTGCCCTATATTCAGTCTGATTTACTGAGACTCCTTCTTTGTCAGGGTCCAGCTTCTCATTTGTGTTCATGGGAATACGTGAGACTTTGCTGGTCTGAAATCCAAATTTCTGAATCAAATCCCTCGCATATTTGGACTGATTTATGAAGATTCCGGAGTCAGTTTGCCTGACTTGGAGACGCAGAAAGAAATTCATTTCTCCCATCATTGACATCTCAAATTTCCCAGTCATCAGCTTGGAGAATTTCTCACAAAGCTTCAGATTAGGAGATCCAAATATTATGTCATCCACATAAATCTGAACCAAGAGAATTTCCTCCCCTTCGGATATCCGGAAGAGGGTCCTGTCCACTGTTCCTTTCACGAACCCGTGGTCTATCAGGAATTGTGATAATGTATCATATCAAGCTCTCGGAGCTTGCTTCAAGCCATAAAGAGCTTTCTTCAGGTGATATACCTTATTTCCAACTTCAAAACCTGGAGGTTGTTCCACATAGACCTCCTCGTTTAGTACACCATTCAGAAAAGCACTCTTTACATCCATCTGATACACTTTGAATTTCTTGAATGTTGTATATGCCAGAAACAACCTGATTGCTTCCAACCTTGCGACCGGAGCAAATGTCTCATCATAGTCGATTCCTTCAGCGTGAGAGTAACCCTTTGCCACTAGTCTGACCTTATTCCTGACTACAACATTCTTCTCATCCCTCTTGTTCTTAAAGACCCATTTGGGGCCAATTACATATTGACGCCTAGGTCTCTCAACTAACTCCCAAACCTGATTCCGCTCAAACTGATTGAGCTCATCCTGTATGGCTAGGATCCAGTTGGGATCAGCAAGAGCTTCTTCTATGCTCTTAGGTTCCTGATCACTCAGGAAGCAGCAAAACATAGCGCTCTCACCAAAGGACAACCTAGTCCTGACCCCCTCATTGATATCACCAATGATATCAGCCAATGAGTGATCATCTAGCCACCGCCTCCTGCTGACGGGAGCACTGGGAGCTGCTGACGTTCCCTCGCCTGATCCTGAAATGTTAGTCTCGACAATAATAGGCAAAGAATAGGAATGAGCAAGAACAGGGGATACTGAGTCATTTCCTGAGGGTTGGCCAATATCAGGGACATTGTTTCCCCCTACAGTGTTGGACTCAGTAACTGTCTCAGGTGCAGAAGCATCATCACCGACAGTACGTACCTCATGTTGAGTCTGTCCCTCCTCCTGAGACTCAACATCTTCCGAGGCTAGGGCTTGCTGAGGGTTGACCTGAGGTCCATCCTGATCTTCATCATCATAATCCCATCCTTTGGGAGCACTGACAAGCTTGATCTTGAATTCAGGATTTTTCAGACTCGGTCTTGTTATTCTCTTGGTAACCCCCTCAGTGTCAGGACTCGGAACCTATTTCCTATGCACTGATGCAGTCTCATCAAACACAACATGAGGTGTTTCCTCCACACAAAGGGTCCGACAGTTATACACCCTGAAGGCTTTACTGACTGAGGAGTATCCTAAGAAAACTCCCTCATCAGATTTGCTATCAAAGGCTTTCAGCTGGTCTTTCCCAATGTTCAGGATGAAACACTTACACCCAAAAATATGGAAATAAGAGATGTGAGGCTTCCTCTTGTTCCAAGTTTCATAAAGTGTCTGAGCATGTTGTTTGTTCAGCATAGATCAGTTCTGAGTGTAGCAAGCAGTGTTGATTGCTTCAGCCCAATACTTCTTGGGCAATCCTGACTCAGCCAACATGGTCCTGGCAGCTTCCTTCAGGGTCCGATTTCTTCTTTCAGCTACCCCATTCTGCTGAGGGATCCTGGCTGCAGAAGTCTCATGAGCTATACCATCGTTAGTACAAAAGTCAGTTATAATAGAGTTTATAAACTCAGTTCCTCGATCTGATCGGATCCTGACTATGCTCTGACCCTGTTCAGTACTCAATTGCTTGAGTAACTCTGGAAGCTTGACCTGAGTCTCCTTTTTGTTCAGCAAGAAAATAACCCATGTGTACCTGGAATAATCATCAACAACAACAAGTGTATATTTCCTACTATTTATGCTGACAGGAGTAACTGGACCAAAGAGATCCATGTGCAGAAGCTGAAGCACTCTGTCAGTTGAGAAGACTTCTTTCTCTTTGAATGATGCTTCGGTTTGCTTGCCTTCCTGACATGCTCTGCACACGTGGTCTTTGCTAAAAACTTCATTGGGTAGACCGTCTACAAGAGAAAGTCTAGAAATTTTGTTAATAATCTTGAAGTTTAAGTGACTCAGGCGTTTATGCCAAAGCCAACTGAGCTCAGAGGAGCTCTTAGCGACCAAAAAAGTTTCAGGAGAGCTGCTCTTGAAGTCAGCAAAATATACATTGCCCCTCCTGATACCTGTAATCAGAACCTGTAGTGTAGATTTGTCCTTCACAAGACACATGTTAGATGTAAATTCTACACTATATCCTCGGTCACAAAACTGACTGACCAAGAGTAAGTTATGTCTTAGTCCCTCAACATATGATACATTCAGTACACGGACAGAGCCAATAACAAGGGTTCTGAATCCTTTGGTGAAACCCTTAGAGTTATCACCAAAGGTTACCTGCGGGCCTTCCTGAGCTACATAATCCTGAAGGAGATCACGAAATCCGGTCATGTGCCTGGAACATCCTGAGTCCAAGTACCAGTCCTTCATCAGATCCTCCTTCCTCTTCTTGTAGCCCGCAGCGTCCTGAAAAGAATCAGGCCTCAGGTACCCATCTCGTATTGGGTCCTACTGAGTCAGCCATACCCTTCGGGATCCAGATTTGTTTAACAATTCTGATAGCATCAGAAGTGTAAATCTGTCTCCCTGAAACATCAACATACACAGTCTTCTTCCTTTGTGCCTGGGAAGTTGAGGGTGTATGGGTGTCAGCCTGAGGTTCAGGAGCCCTATATGGATTCCTGGGGGTGGGCCTCCTATTCCTCCTTGGCCTGGGTGCATTCGGCTGAGTTTGATCCCGAGAAGGAGCAGCTCGGGCCTGACCTCTTGGCACTTGAGGTCTGGCCTGAGTGTTACCGGAGTCAGGTCTCCGTTGCCTTTCATAGACCATCTGGTTTGTCCTTCTCCTTTAATGTTTGGGACGCTCCTGATGGGCTCTGTGCCCAGTCTGAGGAGTCTGGACCTCAGTAGTCCTTGGCTTTGCCTGAGGCCTCCTCTGTCCTGAGTTCCTTCCGCTCTGAGCATTTCTAGGTTGGGCCTGAGAAGTGCTAGGAGCAGAGTTCTTCCCAGATTGAGGATTCCTAGGCTGAGCCTTGGAGTTCCCTTGATCTGTCTTCCTTGACTCAAGATGAGGAGCCTTGGCCTTTCCCTTAGGTTTTGGCCTTGGTTCCTCAGTCCTTTGCCTGACAGGTTCAGCAGGCATTTTCTCCTTCCCTTTGCCCTTGTCCTGACGAGCAACACTTGAGCTCTTGTCATCAGTTAGGGCAGGGACGAACTTCTTCTGAGAGTTGCTCCCTGAAGCACCTCTCCTTTTCTTGCCCTTTGGGTCTTTTGAGGCATCATAGCTCAACCCTGCTTTAGCACCATCAGTCAGCTGAGAGAAACTGGTTAACTCATCGACCACTTGGGTAGATGTGTATAACTTCTTCAGCTTAACCTCAAGATGCTCATTTGTTTATTTCAGGGCCTCAATTTCAATGGTGTACTGAAGCACCAATTCTTCATGAGCTTTCTCTTTTGAGATCAGCTCAAGATCCCAAGTAGTTTGCTCAGTACAGAGGCGAGCTTGCCACTCAGTTTCGAACATCACTCTAAGAGCAATTCGCTCAATCATCAGTTGTTCCTGAGCAAGGAACAGATCAGTATCACGAGTCTCAATCAGCGAGCTGATTACACCCTTCAGTCTTTCTACCTCCAGTGGAGCTTCGTCATGCTTGTTCCGAGCATGAAGCAGCTCTTCCTGAAGATGTACTAATCTGAGGGCTTCCTCAGTATCTCTTACTCTGAGAGACTCAGTTAGCCGATCGTTCTCTCCACTCAGTTGCGCATTCACATCCACTGTGTGAGTATGAGTCTCCTGCAGCCTTGAGAAGTCAACCATCAATTGCTCTAGGGCGAGCTGAAGGTCGAGTTCTCCTGCTGAATCTGAGCTAAGCTCAGGTGCGTGATCAGGAGAAGAGACAGAAGAACATACCTCATCATCTGCCATCAGGCAGAGGTCATCATACTCCTCATCGGAGAAGAGTTCAGGGGACCGGCGTCCTGGGCCATCTGAATCTGAGGAATCCTCAGCAAGCAATGCTCTCTGGTCTGATGCCCTGAGCTCTCTCTTGGCTCTCCAATCCTCTCGCTCAATAGCACTGAGCTCCGGACAATCATACTGATAATGTCCGGTCTTCTTGCAGTGGTAGCACTGATCTACATCAGAAGCAAACTTTTTGTCAGTGTACCTTTTATCTGATGACTCCCTCCTGCTCCCTGATGATCGTTCAGGTTTGGAGCTGGATCTTCTGGGCTCATCATCTCTCCTCTTCTCATCTCTTCGTCGCTCAGGCTCATTGTGATCCCTCCTGGAATCTGAACCCCTCCTTTCTTCTCTTCGGGGACTCGATCTCCTGGGGCTGGAGTACCTGCAATCACGGCTGTCAGTATAAAATTTCTTATACCTTCCGAATCGAGAGTTCAGTTTCTCAAAACGCCGCGCCATCAGGCTGTACTCCAAGGCTAGCTCATCCTTGTTCATGTCCTTCAGAGACTTAGAGCCAGATCCAGCCTCAGGCTCAGGAGTAGCTTTAAGAGCCACACTCTTTTCCTTTTCAGGAGTTTTCTCCTCACTAACTTCCTCACTGACAGCACCCTACTTCTTCCTCTTATCGAGGTCGAATTCCAGAGTATGCTTAGTGTACTCAGTAGAAACATCAGCCAATGGTACTTCAGGATTGACTTCAGGATGAATCAGCAAGCTTCGATCTTCAGCTTCAGAACAGACAATCTTCAGCGAAACTGACTGACTCCTTCAGGATGGTTTACACTTCAGACTTCAGTAAATTGGGTCGACTCCAACATTCTTCAGTCTTCAGCATGGTCCTCCTGTACTGAATCTCTAACCTAACTATCCTGAACTATTTTATCCTGAACACTATACTTAGGCAAATTCATCAGGGGTTTTGGGATCT
>JAPKLY010004052.1:0-13080 GCA_026898435.1 Prunella vulgaris
AAGGTTTATTGAGGGTTTCGGGGTTTAAGGAGGGTTTTGGGGTTTAGTGTTGGTTTTAGGATTTTTGGTTTAGGGATTTTGAGGTTATGGGTTTGCGATTTGAGGTTTAGGAGTTTGGGGTTGGGGGATTAGGGGTTTGGAGTTAAGGTTTAGGGTTTAGAGTTTAGGTTTGTAGGGTTGTAGGGGTGTAGGGTTTAGTGCTTCAGGGATTCAGGGGAGGGGTTTAGGGGGTTTAAGGGGTTTGAGTTTAGGTTTGGGTTTAGGGTTTCAGGGTTTCGGGTTTAGGAGTTTTGAGGTTAAGGTTTGGGGCTTGGGGCTTAGGTACTAGTTGTAAAATAGATACTAGTTATAAACTGGTACCAGATACAATATCGGTACCAGTTACAAGACCGGTACCAGTTACAATACCGGTACCAGTTACAAGACTTGTACCAGTTACAAGACCGGTACCAGTTAAAAGACTGGTACCAATTACAAGACCGGTACCAGTTACAAGAACGGTACCCGATACAAGACCGGTACCAGTTACATAACCGGTACCAGATACAAGACTGGTACCAGATACAATACCGGTACCAGTTACTAGACTGGTACCAGTTATCAGACTGGTACCATATACAATACTGGTACCAGTTACAAAACTGGTACCAGTTACCCGGTACCAGTTACAAAACGGGTATCAGTTACAAGACTGGTACCAGATACAATACCGGTACCAGTTACAAGACTGGTACCAGATACAATACCGGTACCAGTTACAAGACTGGTACCAGTTACAATACTGGTACCAGTTATAAAACCGGTACCAGTTACAAAATTGGTACCAGATACAATACCGGTACCAGTTACAACTAAACCTTAAATCCTAAACCCTAACACCCTTACACTCTAAACCCTAACAACATATACCCCTAACCTAACCCCTAAACCCTAACACCCTAATACCCTAACACCCTAAACCTTAACACCCTAACACCCTAAACCCAAACAACCTAATACCCTAACACCCTAACACCTTAAACCCTAAACTCAAACACCCTAAACAAATCAAACTTTCTCTCTCTACAAACGTTCTTTCCACTCTCTAGAACACACACTGTTACACCAAGAACACACACAATGCAAGCATTGCCAACCGGTTGGCCTTCAATTTTAGCGAATAGTTTTTTGCTTTGTTCGCGTTCGTGTGCATGATCGACCTTGGAATCTCTCCAGGTTCTTCTGTTTATTTTTTAATTTTTTATTATATGCGTGTATCTGTACCTTTGTTTTTATCTTTGAATCATCGCTCACCTTCATGACTTCACAAGCAAGTTCTCTTGAATCATCCCATCCATCACCTGTCCAAAGTGTTCTTGGCCATTCCCAACCCCCACATTTAGAGATTTCTTCTTTTAACATGGCAAAGGAATGTTTGCGTAGTCTCCCTCCTTGTCCATCTTATTCGGGTTATCCTTCTGATCCCATTGATTATATTCTTTCTTATGGAAACTGTTCAATATATGATCATCCTACCTGTGGTTCTAGTTCTGCCCCTTCTTCTTCGAAGCATGGTGCTGAAGCTATCCCTAATCGCTTCTGTTAATGAAATTTTTGCAAAACAAATTTGTATGTGGCTTTTGGACTGGATTTAACTAACAGTTCATTGAATCAAACTTACTGGAATTGCTAATTGTAAATACTGGAAATATTTCGACAGAGCTTTGCTAAGGCAGTGAAAACTTGTCTCGTTTCTTAAAAAATTGCCTATTTTTATTCCTAAACTCTAAACCCTAAACCCCAAACCCCAAACCCTAAACCCTAAACCTCTAACCCTAAATCCTAAACATCGCATTATTTCCCTAAGTTCAATATTTTTATTACTTGGTCAACTTGCTGAATATACAACATCCACGTACAGTTGCGTGAAGCATACACGATATAGGCAAACAATGCAATTGGTAATGTTCTTGGTCAAGAAGAATGTGACTATGGTCAAGATGCTAGAGTTGTTCAAGAGGATTCAAAATGAGCAGGACCTCAATATAGTTAGAATCAGAAGTGATAAAGGTACTGAATTTCTTAACTTTATTGTTTCTGACTATTGCAGTGAGAATGGTATTCAACATGAGACATTAGTTACCAGAACACCTCAGCAGAATGGTCTTGCTAAGAGAAGAAATAGAACTCTCAAAGAAGCAGCAAGGACAATGTTTGCTGAATACAATACTCCCCAGAGATTTTGGTCAGAAGCCATCAATACTGCTTAATACGTACAGAACAGATGCTTGCCAGTCAAGAGGCATGGCAAGACCCCCTATGAGACGTACAAAGGTATATCCTCTAACCTTTCATTTGTCCATGTCTTTAGATGTAGGTGTTTCATCCATGTCAATTGAAAGACCAAGTTAAAAACTTTTGATGCCAAGGTTGCTGAGGGAATATTCTTAGGATATTCTGGCAGCAGCAAGGCCTATAGAGTCTTTAATAAGGTCTCTCTTTGTGTGGAGGTAAGACCCAATGTTGTATTTGATGAATTTGTTCACATTAAATTTAACATTAGGTCTATGCCACAAAACCTTGCCAACCCCCTCAAAATCGGTTGTAGAATCCATCTTTGCAGTTAGATTATGCATTGGAGGTGCCAAAATGCAACGTTCTTCATGAACGATCGACGATTAATCAGGAAAAGCAGGGAAATATTATCATCGAGATTGGAAAGTTGTGCGTGAGGCACCGGAGCAGTGGGTTCAGAGTTCAAATTAAGGGGTGGTTCAAGAGGGGGCTGGAATTAATTCAATATGGGCTGCAGTTGTGGGCTGGAAACCAATAGAAGGCGATGAGCCAGAAATTAATGGAGCAGCAGGCTGAATAGTTAAAACTGCTGGGCTAGAGTCTTTTTCGAATGGGCCAGAATTTAAAGCATGTGGGCCACGAATATTCGGCCCAGGATGGCTAAAATCTGAAGTAAAAAATTTAGCAGGAGGGGGTTTCGAATAGGGGTTTAGGATATAGGGTTTAAAGCATGTGGTCCACGAATAGGGGTTTAGGATATAGGGTTTAAGGTTTATTGAGGGTTTCAGGGTTTAAGTAGGGTTTTGGGGTTTAGGGTTGGTTTTAGGATTTATGGTTTAGGAATTTTGAGGTTTTGGGTCTGCGATTTGAGGTTTAGGGGTTTGGGGTTGGGGGATTAGGGGTTTGGGGTTAAGGTTTAGGGTTTAGAGTTTAGGTTTGTAGGGTTGTAGGGGTGTAGAGTTTAGTGCTTCAGGGGTTCAGGGGAGGGGTTTAGGGGGTTTAAGGGGTTTGGGTTTAGGTTTGGGTTTAGGGTTTCGGGTTTGGGAGTTTTAGGGTTAAGGTTTGGGTTTGGGGCTTAGGTACTAGTTGTAAAATAAATACTAGTTATAAACTGGTACCAGATACAATATCGGTACCAGTTATAAGACCGGTACCAGTTACAAGACCGGTAACAGTTACAAGACCGGTACCAGATACAAGACCGGTACCAGTTACAAGACTGGTACCAGATACAAGACCGGTACCAGTTACAAGACTGGTACCAGATACAAGACCGGTACCAGTTACAAGACTAGTACCAATCTCTACAAATGTTCTTTCCACTCTCTAGAACATACACTGTTACACCAAGAACACACACATTGCAAGCATTGCCAACCGGTTGGCCTTCGATTTTAGCGATTAGTTTTGGCTTTGTTCGCGTTCGTGTGCATGATCGACCTTGGAATCCCTCCAGGTTCTTCTATTTATTTTTTAATTTTTTATTATTTGCGTGTTTCTGTACCTCAGTTTTTATTTTTAATCATCGCCCACCTTCATGACTTCACAAGCAAGTTCTCTTGAATCATCCCATCCATCACCTGTCCAAAGTTCTTGGCCATTCTCAACCCCCACATTTGGAGACTTATTCTTTTGACATGGCCAAGGAATGTTTGCGTAGTCTCCCTCATTGTCCATCTTATTTGGGTTATCCTTCTGATCCCATTGATTATATTCTTTCTTATGGAAACTGTTCAATATATGATCGTCCTACCTATGGTTCTAGTTCTGCCCCTTCTTTTTCGAAGCATGGTGCTGAAGCTATCCCTAATCGCTTCTGTTAATGAAATCTTCGCAAAACAAATTTGTATGTGGCTTTTGGACAGGATTTCACTAACAGTTCATTGAATCAAACTTACTGGAATTGCTAATTGTAAATTCTGGCAAGATTTCGGCAGAGCTTTGCTAAGGCAGTGAAAACTTGTAAACCCCAAACCCTAAACCTCAAACCCTAAATCCTAAACATCGCATCATTTCCCTAAGTTCAATATTTTTATTACTTGGTCAACCTGCTGAATATACAACGTCCACGTACAGGAATATTCGGCCCAGGATGGCTAAAATCTGAAGCAAAAAATTTAGCGGAAGGGGGTTTCGAATCCAGACCTGGGGGCCCTTCTCGCCATTCCAGACGTGCGCATTCGGCGCCACATAGCACCCAACTACTGGCAGAATTGTGTCATAGGGGATGGCTGAATGAGTCAATAACTGTGTAGAAATGGTAAGGGAAGCAGTTAGCGTGATTTTGGCAATAGTTTTAAGATTTAAAAATCCCTTTTTAAGGCACTAACAGCCATTTTTTTTATAGAAGACACATGCGAATTTTTTCCATGTGAATTAGAAGAGGAAGGTGTATGAATATGGGCTGAATTTACGGCAAGGTGAGAAGAGGACACGTGAACGTTTGCATTAACAAGGAAGACCGCGGAATTGGGAACCATTTCTGCAGGATTAACGTCGGATTTTTGGGAAACTGAAAAAGAGGCCACATCAGAATTTTGGGATTTTTGGGAATGGTGGTGACCAAAAGAAGCAGCCGATCGATGATCAAGAAGTAATGGGACGAGATCTCCGGTAGGCTGGGAACCGAGAAAAGATTTCAAGGTTTTATTAAATTGAGTTCGAATTTTCTCTTCATTAGTACCCTCCCAGGATACCGAAGGTATGGAGGCAAGCCACATTTATTAGCATCAACATCCACATATGGGAAGGAAAATGATGGGATAAAAACACCCAAGCGATCCTTAGCATCAGGGATTCGGCGAGTGGTAGAAGAATCACCGATAAGGCCAACCGTAGATAAAAGATAATGCAAACGCTGGGGAATAGCCTCAGCACCACGTATCGGGGAGTAAGGAGAAGATTGGGTTCCAGTCTCGGAACGAAATTCAATTGAATAATTCCCAAATCTAAAATATAAGGAATCGAATCAGAAGGATAACCATTGTAAGAGGGACAAGGGGGTAGGTTTCGAAGGTAGGCCTTGGCCGTAGAAAATGAAGAAATATCTAAGTGGGGAGGAACAGATGAAGCATACGAAAGAAGAGGAGAATTCATGAAGAACAAGATGATTCAAAAATAAAAATAAAAGCGTAGCAGCAAACAAGATAAAAAAATAAAAAACCTAAAATCCAAGCTGCCGGATGCAAAAACAATCAGCACAAACCAATCGAGCAATCAAACAATTAATCATCGGAATCGTAGGCCAACCGGTTGGCCATCCTTGAAGTGTGTACGTTCTTGGTGTGGAAGTGTGAGTTTTAGGAATCTAGAGATTGGAGAGAGCGTTTGTAGAGAGATTGGGGGTTTTTGGTTTAGGGTTGTAGGGCTTAGGGCTTGGGGGTTCAGGGGAGGGGTTCGAGGTTCAGGGTTTGAGTTTTGGGGTTCAGTTTTTGGGTGTTCAGGCTCTGGGGTTAGGGTTCGGGTTTTGGGGTTTGGGTTTAGGGTTGGGGTTTTGGGGTTTGGGTTTAGGGTTTTGGGTTGTGATTTTTCTAGTTTATGGTTTAGGGGTTTGGGGTCTATGGGTTGGGGTTTAGGGGTGTAGGGGTTTAGGATAAAGGGTTTAAGGTTTATTGAGGGTTTCGGGGTTTAAGGAGGGTTTTGGGGTTTAGGGTTGGTTTGAAGATTTATGGTTTAGGGATTTTGAGGTTTTGGGTTTGCGATTTGAGGTTTAGGGGTTTAGGGTTGGGGGATTAGGGGTTTGGGGTTAATGTTTAGGGTTTAGTGTTTAGGTTTGTAGGGTTGTAGGGGTGTAGGGTTTAGTGCTTCAGGGGTTCAGGGGAGGGGTTTAGGGGGTTTAAGGGGTTTGGGTTTAGGTTTGGGTTTAGGGTTTTAGGGTTTCGGGTTTGGGAGTTTTGGGGTTAAGGTTTGGGGCTTGGGGCTTAGGTACTAGTTGTAAAATAAATACTAGTTATAAACTGGTATCAGATACAATATCGGTACCAGTTAGAACACTGGTACCAGTTACAAGACCGGTACCAGTTACAATACCGGTACCAGTTACAAGACTGGTACCAGTTACAAGACCGGTACCAGATACAAGACCGGTACCAGTTACAAGACCGGTACCAGTTACTAGACTGGTACCAGATACAATACTGGTACTAGTTAAAAGACTGGTACCAGTTATCAGACTGGTACCAGAGACAATACTGGTACCAGTTACCCGGTACCAATTACAAAACCGGTATCAGTTACGAGACTGGTACCAGATACAATACGTGTACCAGTTACATAACTGGTACCAGTTACAATACTGGTACCAGTTACAAAACCGGTACCAGATACAATACCGGTACCAGTTACAACTAAACCTTAAATCCTAAACCCTAACACCCTATACCCCTAACCTAACCCCTAAACCCTAACACCCTAATACCCTAACACCCTAAACCGTAACACCCTAACACCCTAAACACAAACACCTTAATACCTTAACACCCTAACACCCTAAACCCTAAACTCAAACACCCTAAACAAATCAAACTTTCTCTCTCTACAAATGTTCTTTCCACTCTCTAGAACACACACTGTTACACCAAGAACACACACATTGCAAGCATTGCTAACCGGTTGGCCTTCGATTTTAGCGATTAGTTTTTTGCTTTGTTCGTGTTCGTGTGCATGATCGACCTTGGAATCCCTCCAGGTTCTTCTGTTTATTTTTTAATTTTTTATTATTTGCGTGTTTCTGTACCTTTGTTTTTATCTTTTAATCATCGCTCACCTTCATGACTTTACAAGCAAGTTCTCTTGAATCATCCCATCCATCACATGTCCAAAGTGTTCTTGGCCATTCCCAACCCCCACATTTAGAGACTTCTTTTTTTTACATGGCCAAGGAATATTTGCGTAGTCTCCCTCCTTGTCCATCTTATTCGGGTTATCCTTCTGATCCCATTGATTATATTCTTTCTTATGGAAACTGTTCAATATATGATCTTCCTACCTGTGGTTCTAGTTCTGGCCCTTCTTCTTCGAAGCATGGTGCTGAAGCTATCCCTAATCACTTCTGTTAATGAAATTTTCGCAAAACAAATTTGTATGTGGCTTTTGGACTGGATTTCACTAACATTTCATTGAATCAAACTTACTGTAATTGCTAATTGTAAATTCTGGAAAGATTTCGGCAGAGCTTTGCTAAGGCAGTGAAAACTTGTCTCGTTTCTTAAAAAATTGCCTATTTTTTTTTCCTAAACTCTAAACCCTAAACCCCAAACCCCAAACCCCAAACCCTAAACCCTAAATCCTAAACATCGCATCATTTCCCTAAGTTCAATATTTTTATTACTTGATCAACTTGCTGAATATACAACGTCCACGTACAGTTGCGTGAAGCATACACGATATTGGCAAACAATTCAATTGGTAATGTTCTTGGTCAAGAAGAATGTGACTATGGTCAAGATGCAAGAGTTGTTCAAGAGGATTCAAAATGAGCAGGACCTCAATATAGTTAGAATCAGAATTGACAAAGGTACTGAGTTTCTTAACTTTGTTGTTTCTAACTATTGCAGTGAGAATGGTATTCAACATGAGACATTAGCTGCCAGAACACCTCAGCAGAATGGTCTTGCTAAGAGAAGAAATAGAACTCTCAAAGAAGCAGCAAGGACAATATTTGCTGAATACAATACTCCCCAGAGATTTTGGTCAGAAGCCATCAACACTGCTTAATACATACAGAACAGATGCTTGCCAGTCAAGAGGCATGGCAAGACCCCCTATGAGACTTACAAAGGTAAATCCCCTAACCTTTCATTTGTCCATGTCTTTAGATGTAGGTGTTTCCCCCATGTCAATTGAAAGACCAAGTTAAAAAACTTTTGATGCCAAGGTTGCTGAGGGAATATTCTTAGGATATTCTGGCAGCAGCAAGGCCTATAGAGTCTTTAATAAGGTCTCTCTTTGTGTGAAGGTAAGACCCCATGTTGTATTTGATGAATTTGTTCACATTAAATTTAACATTAGGTCTATGCCACAAAACCTTGCCAACCCCCTCAAAATCAGTTGTAGAATCTATCTTTGCAGTTAGATTATGCATTGGAGGTGCCAAAATGCAACGTTCTTCATGATCGATCGAGCGATTAATCGAGAAAAGTAGGGAAATATTCTCATCGAGATTGGGAAGTTGTACGTGAGGCACCGGAGCAGTGGGCTCAGAGTTCGAATTAAGGGATGCTGCAAGAGGGGGCTGGAATTAATTCAATATGGGCTGCAGTTGTGAGTTGGAAACCAATAGAAGGCGATGAGCCATAAATTAATGGAGCAGCAGGCTGAATAGTTAAAACTGCTGGGCTAGAGTCTTTTTCGAATGGGCCAGGAATATTCGGCCCAGGATGGCTAAAATTTGAAGCAAAAAATTTAGCAGAAGGGGGTTTCGAATCCAGGACCTGGGGGCCCTTCTCGCCATCCTGACGTGCGCAATCGGTGCCACATAGCACCCAACTACTGGCGGAATTATGTCATAGGGGATGGCTGAATGAGTCAATAACTGTGCAGAAATGGTAAGGGAATCAGTTGGCGTGATTTTGGCAGTAGTTTTAAGATTTTAAAATCCCTTTTTAAGGCACTAACAGCCATTTTTTTTATAGAAGATACATGCTAATTTTTTCCATGTGAATTAGAAGAGGAAGGTGCATGAATATGGGCTGAATTTAGGGCAAGGTGAGAAGAGGACACGTGAACGTTTGCATTAACAAGGAAGACCGTGGAACTGGGAACCGTTTCTACAGGATTAGTGTCAGATTTTTGGGAAACCGAAAAAGAGGCCACATCGGAATTTTGGGATTTTTGGGAATGGTGGTGACCAAAGAAGCAGCCGATCGATGATCAAGAAGTAATGGGATGCGATCTCCGGCAGGCTGGGAACTGAGAAAAGATTTCAAGGTTTCATTAAATTAAGTTCGAATTTTCTCTTCATTAGTACCCTCCCAGGATACCGAAGGTATGGAGGCAAGCCACATTTATTAGCATCAACATCCACATACGGGAAGGAAAAGGATGGGATAAAAACACCCAAGCGATCCTTAGCATCAGGGATTGGGCGAGTGGCAGAAGAATCACTAATAAGGCCAACAATAGATAAAAGATAATGCAAACGCTGGGGAATAGCCTCAGCACCACATGTCGGGGAGTAAGGAAGAGATTGGGTTCTAGTCTCGGAACGAAATTCAATTGAATAATTCCCAAAATCCAAAATATAAGAAATCTGATCAGAAGGATAACCATTGTAAGAGGGACAAGGGGGTAGTTTTCGAAGGTAGGCCTTGGCCGAAAAAATGAAGAAACATCTAAGTGGGGAGGAACAGATGAAGCATACGAAAGAGGAGGAGAATTCATGAAGAACAAGATTATTCAAAAATAAAAATAAAAGCGTAGCAGCAAACAAGATAAAACATAAAAACATGGAATCCAAGCTGCCGGATGCCAAAACAAATTAGCACAAACCAATCACAAAGCATAATAAATTTTTCTCACTCTGGAGCTTGTGGGGGGCATTTTTCAACAAGAAAAACCGCTGCAAAAATTTTGCAGTGTGGATTTTATTGGCCAACACTTTTCAAGGACACATATGAATTTTGTAAATCTTGTGATCGATGTCAGAGATTAGGGGGCATAAGTCGTAGAAATATGATGCCATTAAATCCTATCCTAACTGTTGAAGTATTTGATTGTTGGGGAATTGATTTTATGGGTCCTTTTAATCCACCATCTTTTGGTTATCAATATATTTTGGTTGGAGTCGACTACGTTTCAAAATGGATTGAGGCAATCCCTTGCAAAAATAATGATCATAAAATTGTTTTAAATTTTTAAAGGAAAATATTTTTTCAAGATTTGGAATGCCTCGTGCAATTATTAGTGATGGCGGTTCACACTTTTGTAACAAACCTTTTGAGAATTTAATGAAAAAATATGGAATCCATCATAAAGTGTCTACCCCATACCACCCAAACACTAGTGGGCAAGCTGAACTCGCTAATAGGGAAATAAAACATATCTTGGAGAAGACAGTCAACTCAAATCGAAAAGATTGGTCAATCAGGTTAGTAGATGCACTATGGGCTTATCGAACAGCATTCAAAACAATACTTGGTATGTCTCCTTACCGACTTGTCTTTGGTAAACCATGTCATTTACCTGTTGAAATAGAACATAAAGCTTTTTGGGCTATTAAAAGGTTTAATTTCAATCTAGAAAAAGCTAGTACTTTAAGAAAATTTCAACTAAATGAATTGGAGGAAATCAGAAATGATGCATATGACAATTCTAGAATTTACAAAGAAAAAATGAAAGTGTTTCATGACAAGCACATTGTCAGGAAAACTTTTGAAATAGGGCAAAAAGTTCTTCTATATAATTCTAGATTACATCTGTTTCCTGGAAAATTGCGCTCAAAATGGTCAGGACCCTTTATTATAAGAACTGTATTTTCAAATGGAGCGGTTGAAATTGAAAATCCAAAAACAGGTGATGTGTTTAAAGTGAATGGACAACGTCTAAAAGCATATCTTGGAAATTTTAGTAAGGAGATTGAGTCAGTATCTCTTACTGACCCGGCTAGTAATATTATGTGAATTTTATTTTTCCGGTATAAATGGCGGATTCGGTACTCCGTGACTTCCAAGTCGGTATTTCAGTTACCCACAAAACTGAATTGTAAAAAAAAAAAAACTTCGAAAAAAAAAATATATATATAAAATAAAATAAAATTATAACACTCACTTTAACGGTAACAATGATGAGTGTATCACCACCACTTATCCTACCAAACGGTCATGAACGGCTAGTTTTCAAATTTTTTTCAAAAAAATTACTCTATAAATACCCAATTTTACTCCCATTTCTAAACACCCCTCTTCAAGTTATCATAAACTCAAACAAAATGAGTAAAATCTTTCTCTCCATCATCACTCTTGCCTACTTTGTCATGCTTGCTATTTGCTATTTCAATGAAGAAGAAGAATTCGGTACTTTACCTTGGATTGTTGCGGCAATTGCAATGCAATTTATAATGTTAGCTTGGGGAGTAGCATTTTTGTAATTGTAATGTAATTTCTTGTTGTTTAATAAATTTTTAATCTTTCATTTTGGAATAGGTCGACGAAATGGACACTATGGATGCGGCAATTTCCTCTTTAAATAAATGCTTTCCTTGCTTCATTAAAAAGGATTTGATTAAGATATATTATGCTCGATGTGAAAGATTACGATTAATGAAGATTAAAGGAATACCACTCGATCTTCAATGGTTGATTGAAGCAAAGGTTAGAATTGGAGGTGAGTTACCTAATTCAATTGTTCCACGCGTGGTTGGTTTGGGTAAAAGTTCATTTTCTAAAAAACGAAGGGCTAAAAGAATGGGAGTTTGCTATAAATGTGCTAGATGGACGTGTAACACACGTTGTAAAAATATAGGAATGGCTTCCGATAATCGATTAAATAAAATAGATTTCATTATAAATGGACTGAGTAAGGGGTCAGTGGATAACCAATGGACCTCTGAGACGCATTATATTGGAATAGAGCAAAGAGCTTTAGTCGATTTAAGGATTGAATTAATAAAGGAATATGAACATTGTCTCGGGAATCTGACGTTAAAAGACCCTGTTTGCCAATTTCTAAGAAAATTGGATGGGAAGCATATCCTCGACTCATAGAAGGCGTTTAAGCCGTTTCTGGACGTAAAACCAGAGGAAGATGTGAGCCACAATCACAACTACTGTCCCCAAGTGGGACCTCAATCTCTTAACTTTCTTTTGACTTTTGTTTCATTTAACAGTATTTCTCGAATCGTATCAGGTACGTTTTTCATTTATCTTTGTCTATATAATTCAGTGTTCAGCTTATCACAACTCGTATCATCCTTTCGAAAGTCCAAATATGGCAACTTCATCTTCTAAAAAAATAACCTCTATTTGTGTGTTAGGGGGAGCTGGAAATGATCTTAATAAAGAATTTGCTCGAGAAGCAAACAAGCTAGGTGGTATACTAGCTCGGAGAAATATCAAACTAGTACACGGAGGAGGCACACTTGGTCTGGTAGGTAATGTTGCCTTGACAGCATCTTGGGGAGGATCTGAAGTTCAGGGAGTCGTTCACACAGGTATAAAAAGATTTAATCCTACTACAACTGGTAAGGAAATACAGATTTCATCCTTAATGGACAGAATGCCAAAATTGATAGAAATCTCTGATGCATTCATTGCCCTTCCAGGTGGTATTCTTACTTTGGAAGAAATATTTAACATTGTATGTTGGTCATGTTTAAGTATTCATTCAAAACCTGTGGGACTACTGAATATTAATGGTTATTATGATGGGTTACTAACTTTTTTGGATCATGTGAAGCAACAAGGTTTTATTGAAGAATCTGTACGTCAACTCTTTACAGCAGATTCAGATCCAGAACAATTAATAGAAAAACTCAATGCCTGTGAGATTAAAAGTTGCCCAATCACGTCTCAGGTAAACTGGTTAGGAACTCGACCCAGAATAAGTCAGGATGATTTAGATTTACATTTGTAAAAAAAAAAAAATGCATATATATATATGTCTATTTGCGTATTTCAGGTTTATTGCTACAAATTTCTCTGTGGAATCAGGTAATCTCTTCTCTTTTACAATTCCGTCTATTCATCATTGAGGACAATATGTTGTTTAAATTGGGGGGTGGGGATTAGTTGAGTTCTTTTTAAAAAAACCCAAAAAAATTTAAAAAAAAAATATAAAAAGTAAAAAAAAATATATTAAAAACACTATAAA
>JAPKLY010004053.1:0-15998 GCA_026898435.1 Prunella vulgaris
ACCTATTACAATGAAATTGAAAAGATACAAATTTACCTCTACAAGCTTCTAGCAATCCGGCAATGAAAATTAAAATCCAATCGGTAGAAACGTAGCTCTAGTCGAGACGAGAATGTAGGAATAAACGGATCATCGATCCAAGCTGTAGATCAAAAGTTATCTAAGAATTTGTGAGAAGAAATCTTAAGAACCCAATTGGTAACTACCTCTCTCTCTCTCTCTAATCTAAGAATCTAACTATGATTATGAACTAAATGTGACTTGGATACCTTGAGAATCTGATCCTTGGAGTATTTATAGTTCCCACAATGCTTGGTCGAAAATGCCCTTCTTTGAACGAGCGAAAAAACGAAACAACCCTTCAAAAATGTGCAGTCCGGGGCATCACACGAGTGGACCATAGTGGTCGCACGAGTCTGGCTCGTGTGGTCACTCGTGTGAGCCTACCTCACCCGAACCAGAGCATCCTCGCACGAGTGTGAGCTTGTGGTCGCACGAGTCTGGGCTTGTGGTCGCTCGAGCCCGGCTTTGACTCGTCCGATCGATCCTCGACTTCCTCATTTTCTTCATATCTTGAGTTCTAGAGCTCCGATTGACTCGATTCTTTTTTCGTTGCGACCCTCTATTCAAATCCTTCGACATGGTATATCATTTGCCTCCATTGGATCAACTCACAATTTCTGGACTTTTACGAACTTGCTCGTCTCTTGCCGATTTTTGCTCATTTTCACTACAAAACACAACTTTCTAGCCAAAAAGGGTTTAATGCACAAAGTATAGCATTTTAGGGTCAAATATGAACATAAGAACTTCAAAACCATGTAGAAATGGATGCAAAAACATGCAATTATGTTCCTAATCACACCCCCAAACTAGATTGTTGCTCGGCCTCGAGCAACGAAGCGATAAGATAGGGGAATAATTGTATGTATTAAGCATCAGGAACAAGATCAATGCCTCATCACTCAATATCTAACAAATCTAAGATACAATATCATCTAATCAACTATCAAAATCAAATCAATTAGCTAAATATCAAATCAATGAGTCATGATCCTCACAAGATAAGTATTTCACTCAACCCTCAAGGGTTTATGTGTTCACTCATACATCACACCACATACACATACTACCATAATCTTGGCTCAAGTCTACATTCTCCACCACTTGGAATGACAAATCAATCACACATCAATGAGGACTATTAAAGGTTGTGGTGTTGACTCTTTGGTAGGGAAGGAACATATGGGTAAAAGTGACTAAATATGATTAGTAAAGCATAGAAGGAATCAAAGTAGAGATCATTTACCTCTTCATGCAAATAGCAATCTCTTCATGCTCTTTCAAAATCACACTTCAAAGAATCATTCTTCCCTTTTTGCAAAATTGTGAACTTACTCACAACACTAGAGTCAAACTTGACCATAATTTTTCAAAAAGTCAACCTTTTTCAATTTCTTGCAAGCACTTGCCTTTGAAACTTCTTTTCATAACAATCCATGCATAGAATTTTCTTTCCACCTTGGCCACCAATTTCTTCATCATATCACCAATCTTCCTTCCTTATTTTCACTCTACTAATCATAAGGACAAGAGAGTTCCAAAAAGGAAGGAAAATAGCTTAAAGTGTGATTAGCCAAATGAAAGGATTATAAGCACAAAATTGGTAGCAAGGGATATCAATATCAATGGTAGGCTCATAGGGCAAAGTGGCTCAATATAGATCAAAGAAAATGCCTCAAATCATATCATGTGAAATCATTATCTAGTGTAGCCTCAAATAAGACTAAAGCCAAGTTCTAGAGTATAATGCACATGTGTGGAACTCACATCAAAGAATATCATCCGTTCAAAATTGAAACGGGCATCAAAAGCTCAAAACTCACGGGTATAGGGTGATCAAGACTCATATCATATAAAAAATGCTCATATCAATGAAATCTTAAGAATCATGAAATCAAAAGTATCAAAGATAAGACAAGAATCAAGCAATAAATCCACTACACTAATCAAGACTTTCAACTCATCCACACAACAATAAACATATCTCATGCATTCACTACTCAAGGCAAACAACAATATGGCAAAAAATAACAAGCAAAGCAAGGCCTCATCCTAAGCATATAATCTAAAACATCATAGAAACACTAAAATCAATGACAATAATAGCATTGCAAAGAGAATGGCAAAACGAACACACCCCCCAAACTTTTTTGGACCAAAGGTCTAAAAAGTTTGGCAAAGAAGTGGAGACAATATCAAGCAATGCACAAGAATAAAGCTCAAAACAACAAGAATCAACAATTAAGCTCAAAACAATCAATCTAAATCTAAACAAGCAATCACAATAGAACAAACTCACATGAGGAAAAGGAAGCAAGAAAACATGCATTAGTAAGGAAGTAGTATAGAAAACATACCTATGGAAGGTGGTGAAGAATAGAAATGTAGAGCTTGAATTCCAAGAATTTCCTCTCCACTTCTCATGTGTTTTTGGATGAGTGTGTGTGCAAGAATGTGGTGTAAAATATGTGTGTTTGTGTGTGGAAAATGGTGTACAATGGTGTAGGAAGAAAGTGTGGTCAAAACAAGAAAAGTGGACAAGAAAACTCACCTCCGGGCTGCCGCTCGGACTTCTTCCTATGGCCGCTCGGACATCCTAAGGCTACCGCTCGGACGGCTCCTGGTGGAGCAGAATTTTTCGCCCTTGGCCGTAGTGAATAGCTCGGACACACTAAGGTCAGCGCTCGGACACCTTGAGCCAGCCGCTCGGTCAGAGCCTTTTTTCAACATTTTTGAATTTAATTTTTCTACACCACTTCAAACAATTTTTAAACACCACAAACATCATCAATCAATATCAAATAGGCCATATGAAGAATGATCACACCCCCCCAAACTTTTTCGGATTGTAAATCCTAAAAATTTGGAAAAGAATGATGAATACGGCAATAGCTAAGCAATTAAGCACACATCCAAGTATAATCATGCACAACTCTATCCAAAACCAATCCTACCATCTCAATATAAACTCCCCCAAACTATCAATTAAGCACAAGTAACAATCAAGAGTGAAAATAGCACTTACTTCCTAATCCAAAATCATGAAAACAAAACAAAAAAAATCTAACTAACAAAGGATATCAAAAGGATATAAGGGTGGGTTACCTAGCGCTTGGATTTAACGTCCCCTAGCCGGACGACACCAATGTTAGCTAAATGGCCAAGGATATCTTGCATCCTTCCCATCATACATCAATCTCATAGCAACATGATCAAGGAAACAAGTAGGATTTCTACCCCACACCCTTACTTTCCTTATCATTTTGAACTTATAAGCACTAGAAAATTCATCTTTTCTTCTCAATCTCATCCACCCCCATCTCCTACTATAAAAAATATTCAAGAAGATTTTCAATTCAAGCTTATAATCAATTATATCAAGAGGTAAGACATATTCACAACAAACAACATTATCAATTAAAGCACAAGTAGAAGAGTCTAGGGGTAGAGAAATGTTTATTTCATTTGTAGACTCCTCCTCCACTTTATTTTGTTGTTCTTTTTCGATTAAGCTCAAGTCCATGAGTGGACATTTATCTTCCTCTTCTTGATCATCTTCCTTTCCTTCTCTTGAATCATCTAAATTACCCCCATCTTCCTCCTCCAACTTTGCTTCACAAATCTCTTAGGCTTGTTTGGCCAATTGCTCCACTTGTAGCTCTAAGCTCTTAATTTGATCTCCTCGAGATTTGAACAATTTATCAAACTTCTCATTAGTCTTCTCAAAGCTTCTTTTGGCATCCTTTCGAATTTCTTCAAATTTATTTAGGATGTAAACTATAGTATCATTAATATGGCTTTGAGGAGCTTCTTCATGATTTGAAGGAATAGGAGAGGGTAATGTGTAGGAATATGGATCCTCATAAGAGTAAGGGTTAGGAGGATAAGGAATTTCGTGTGGAGGTGGTGTTTGATATGGGTGAGGTTGATATGTATAAAAATTAGGAGAATATAGATATTGTGGAGAATATGAGTAATGGTTGTATTCGTCCATCTCAATTGAGCTCACCAAGGATGATTAAGAACACACAAAGAAACAAAGATAAAACATGTAAACACACATCACCACAAGTATCAAAACTCTCACAATATTACCAATAAAATTCGAACATAAAAGAAACAACAAATAACCAAACAAACTAGCCGTCTCCGCAGCAACGGCGCCAAAAACTTGTTTGCCCAAAAGGTGTCCTCACGCAAGTGTACGTGTTCGCTATTGTCGTGGTAAGCTTTACCAAGTTTTAATATATCGAACCCAAAGAAGACGGGGACTTGTGAGGAAAATTGTTGTTGGTCCCAAAGGCAGGTTTTAGGGAAGAATACCTTTGAACAAGTCTAGAAGGGGGGGGGGTTGAATAGACTTGTAAGGATTCAAAAACCTTTTTCAAATTATTTGGATTATTAAAAAAACCAGCAGACTACTTGAGGTAGTCTGAATTTGAAAGTAGTGCGCTGTGAATAGTGCGGAAATGTTTTTTAATGAAAATCAGTTTTAGGTGATGTGCACAATTTAAGAGCAGAAATAAATACGACGAGACACAGGGGATTTATAGTGGTTCGGACCAATTGTCCTACATCCACTCTCCTCAATCCAATTTGGACTTGAGGGGCTCTCCACTAACTCACTTACTTACTCACTTACGCAGTTCGAGAGTACTACTCTCTTACAACTTGTCAATGCTACAAACGCAATTGACTTCTCACAGCTTCTACAAAACTTTTACAAATAATAAGTATGAATGGGGTTTTTGAGTGCAAGTGATAATTCTGACAGAGTTTCGGCTAACTTAATATGCGTGTAAATCCAATACTGAAATTATCACTGTTACTCTAATTTATAGGGTCAAATAACTAGTCGTTGGGATGGACTAGAAATCTGAGATCCTATAATTTCGTATTCAATCAATCATTGTGATTGATTGAATCTCCATCTTGATTCCCGTCAATCTTCGCGATCTTCAATCAATCAAGTTTGTCCCCTTGATTGATTGATCTTCTATTCTGGGAATCTTCCTTCTATGTCGCAAGTCAACCCTTAAAATGATTCTGAAGAATCTGGGCTGAGCACAAGACCTCAGCTGATCTGTCTCCTCAGCTAGTGTACCAGTCTGCTGATACTTGGACCTCAGCTGATGTGCAAGTCTGCTGGTGTGCACCTCAGCTGGTTTTCTTGACTTCGTCTGAATACGTCTTATATCCATGGTCCTTGTCTTGTCTGCGACGTGCTCTCAGCTGATCAGCTGATCTTCTGATGTCAGCTGATCTGTCTCTCTTGAAAGCAGTAGATGTAAACTCCTCTGATGATTTGCTCTTCGATACACTAGTGTCAGTTGCTTAAATCTTCTGTCTTCTAAAATCGGCTAAGTCCTCAAGGTCTCAGCTGGTCTTCTTCTCTATGATAGCTTCAGATCTTCTAGGCAGCAAGGTAGATTCCCCCTCACATGAACCTATCTAATCCTAACTACTCATCAGCTGACTAACATGTTCAGCTGGTCCTATTACAAGCTGATTGGTTTATTATATCATCAAAACTTCTAACACAGATATCCTAATAAGTTCCCCCTTTTTGATGATATCAAAACCAACTCAGCTGATCTCAACAGATAAGCATAATCAATCAAAATTAAGATCATCATAGGACAGAAAAGAAGATCTTTAAGTAAGATCTTTAGACAGAATAAAAATGCAGCTGACAACAAGAAGTTGTCTGGAATCATAAAGCTTTATTAAATCATAAAGAGAGAGTACAATCAGAGAGAAAGTACTTAAACCTCAGCTGACTCAGCTGGACTATTACATGAGGAGAGGTCTTCTGCTGCTGAGAGGGACTTGCATCCAATCAAGGAATCTCTTTTCTATCTCCTTTAGAGCTGGCAGAGAGTTATCAGAGAGTTGATGAAAGAGTTGAGTAATCTGCAACCAATACTTCCTGATTTCCACCCAGTCTATCTTCCCACTCTCATCAGTTGGGGTTGGAAGATACTCAATCTCAGGCAACTCTGGCTGAACTTCCACCTTAAGCATTTCTTCTGTAATAGCTCTGAAGAATTTAGGAAAGGTCTCCTTTAACCAGTTTCTAAACTCAACATTCTTCTCTCTTTCTCCTCTGGTATCTTCTCCTCTCAGGACATAGAAGTGGATCATGGTTTTAGCCTTAATAGTTTTCCAGAGATCCACCAGCTCATCGGACAATTGATTGTAGAACATATCAATTGGTCCGTCAACCAAAGGCTCATTTGGATCTCGAATGAATTTTCCACTTCTAGTCCTGCTGCCTTGAGAGACTGCCTTCCCTTGCTTCTTCAGCTTCCTCTGATATCGCCTCTCAAGCTCATCATTCATTTCTCTCTTCTACCTCTTCCTTCTCTCTTCTGGAGTCTCCTTTTCAGCTAGCTGCAACTCCTTAGCCACCTTCTCATCAAGTTCAGCATTCATTATCTTCTTCTTCTGCTCTCTCTCCTCAGCAATCACTTCTTGCCTCTACAAGGCCTCAGTTATCTTTTGGTCTCTCAGCTCCTGAGTCTTCTGGGCTGCAATCTTCCTGGTGTTGATATAATCTTCAACATTTTCTACTCTGGCAGACAAAACACCATGATTGTCTACCAGTAGAGCTCTCAGAGAGTCCATCTCAGATTGCAGAGCAGCAATAGCAGCTGAGTTCTTCTCTTCCCCCTTTTTGATATCATCAATCATCGAAGTAGAGGGTAGAGAAGTAGGAAGGTTATCCACAATGGCCTTAAGGTCCTCCTGACCATTTTTGCATTCAGTAATTTGCCCTTCCAACCTTTCAGAGGCCAGTCTGAATCTCTCAGATTCAGCAGCGAGAGTAGCAGATGCATCATCAGTGAAAGCCCTGGCAGTTGACTTGAAGTGCTGTAGAGTTTGGAAGAATTCAATCCTGGTGGCATATAAGCTGTCCTCTATAGCATCTTTCAGCTTATTGCGATGATCCAACATAACATGGTGAACTTGTTTTTCAATCAGAGAGGGGGCAGCAGACTTGGCAGCCAAAATAGTAGCTTTGACCTCCCTAATGTGATCATCAAAATAATCTTTCAGTTAACCCAAAATAGTAGGGGTTACCTGATCAGCTGGGGTGATCTCAAAGTTTGCTGCCGGAGGGATGAACTCAGACTCAGCAATTTCTGGACAATCTAGTGCAACCCCATCTTTAAGCAATAACGAACGGGCAACCTTCCTCAACCCTTCAGGGGATGTCAGCTGGGATGGTGCCTTAACTTCCAAGGCAGCCATCAGAATTTCTTCCCACTCTATAAATGCTGCTTCTCCCATCTCATTTATTAAAGCCAGAAAGAAGGTAACTGGCCCTTCTCTTGCTTGTGCCCAAGCAAGACCATCAGCAAGTATGTCTTGATAGGCTGGAAATGGGTTAAGTTCTGGGATGTAAAGGGATATGTGGGCTAGGGCGGTTTTGATCATCCCTCGTTCAAGAGGCCCCTTTGAACGATGGTGAGATAGGTGTGCTTTCTTGGCAATTTCTGTGGGGGAGTTGGGGTTATCAAGGTTAATGGGTTCAGGGTGAGAGGGTTTGGGAATAGCTGAAGGCTCGCCAGAGGTAGCTATCTCCTCTGGTTCATTGCCGATTGGGATTTGTGAAGGTGAAGGATCAGCTGGGGTTGTGGAGTGTTGGGAAGGATCAGAGAAGGGAGTAGGTGAAGCTGACCTGATGGGAGAGCAGCTAAAGGTGTATCTGCTGATGGAGCATCTTCAGAGGAATGGAGAACCTTTGTCTCAGCTACTGAGGGCTCAACTGCTTCCCTCTCTTCTAACTCTTCTTCCTCTCCATCAGAGCTAGAGGCAGAATCCCCATCTGAACCAGCCCTCTCAGCTGATTCCTCCATCACTTGCTCTTCTTCTTCGTCAGAAGACTCATCAACCAGCAGAGTAGCCCTCTCTGCTGAAGATTTCTTCTTCTTCAAACTGCTCAGCACAACAGTATCATCATCTGCATCAGAATCAAAGGAGAGCTTCCTTTGAACAGGAGTGGTTTCTTTCTTCGATTTCTTCTTTTTCCCTCCTCCAGCAGGCTTTGAAGCCTTCCTCTTCTGCTTCTTTCCAGCAGAAGGACCAGGGGCAGCAGCAACTGGATCAGCTCTGGAATCTGAGTCAGCTGGCCCAATGGCATCCAAGTTGCTTCCCCTCAGAAACTTGGTGTGGTTGTACTCAACAACCCAATCGTCATCCCACTTGTGTTGGGGCAGCAGATGATCCAAGATTATAGTAATCTTGGTAGCCATGGAGCACTTCGATTTAAAATTGTAAACCTGTTGTCCAGCCACCTCCTTCGCAACACACCTCTTTGACTCCTGTTCCAGGCGGAACCATAGCAGACTCACCCAGTCTGCTCGCACCCCGTCAAGAATCGTGCGGGCCACGCTCAGGCGAAGTTTGGTAATGGCGTCCAAACTCCCCTGTTCTGCCAAAATAACCTTGGTCACCACATCCATCAAAAATCGAAACCGTCTCCTCAACATTGACTTCTTCAGATTAGTGGTGGTGTCCCTATGACTCTTCTTGGCCATTAACTTGAAAGTCTCCAGGTAGTCGACTTCTTTGTATTTGTGAGGTTGAACACCAGTGGAGGATAGGCCAAAAAGGTCAGCAACTGCATCCTTGAAAATAACAACAGCTTTTCCATCAACCAAGGAGCCGATGGAGTTTGAACTGAACTGGGCCTTGAGAAGGAATTGAAAGGCATAGAAGTTTAGGGTTTTATGGTCAGGGGGGGTCATGGAGATGAAGGTTCGGAGATTGTGATGTTGAAGCAGGTTTAGGATTTCTCTAATCTCAGGAACCCTAGTTGTGTCGTAATCGACACACATCTCTGCGTACAGCTTTTCCTTAAACAATTTTTGCATAGCCTTGGACGCCATACCTTCAAAACAGAGATTAAGTGCACAGAGAATAATATGCAGGAATACTACGGGCAGAAAGATTTAGGAGAAGAAGGTTTTCAGAAGGAAGTTAAAGGGGTATATATAGGGATCGAGTAAGATGAGCAGTTTTTCCAAAATTAAAAAATGATCAATTTTGATCGTAGATTTGTATTTTGCATCACACAAATCAAAGGTCCAAAATGGATGACCTTTGAGAATTTTGGAGGTGATGCGTGGGTGTCAGGGTTTCGAAAGGTTTTGACCGCCCAAAAGATTCGCCTTTTTTGAAAAAGGTAATGATGAAAGTGCTTTTTGAGAAAATTTAGGCGGTGATAAATTAATTACAACTGACACTTTATTTTGAAAAAGGTAATAAATCCCCGATTTTTCATAAGAGAAAAGATTTGATTGCCAATTTTCTAAAATAATTTTAGAAATTAGGGATTTATTAATTTTTGAAAAGATTTGATAGATAAAATGAATTTTTTTTAAAAATCGACACAAATATCATAGAAATACTTATCGAGAAGCTGATGTGGCAAAATCAGCTGATAAGAGCCATCCTCATGAAAATCTTTTCTGCTCATCTTGGTCTTTAGTGTCAGTTGACATGGACCAGCTGAAGCAAAGTGGCCTTGTCTGACTTTCATAACTTATCCCTGTATCAAGTTAGACATAACAAGATAGAGAAAAGAAAGGAAAGAATAAGAAGACATACCAGATCAGCTGATGTGAGGATCAGCTGATTACTTCAGTAGAATAGTCCTCAGCTGGGTACCAGCTGACTACCCGTTTACCCAAAAACTTTTCTTTCTATAGAACTGCTCCTCCATCTATCATTCCTAACTCTGCTACTAATTCTCTAAATCTTACCTCTGCTAAAGGTTTGGTAAGCACATCTGCTCTCTACTTCTCCGTATGAATCTTCTCCATCCTGATATCTCCCTTCTCAGCATGATCTCGAAGAAAATGATGTCTTATGTCCACATGCTTGCATCTAGTATGGAGAACCGGATTCTGAGTAATGGCTATTGCACTTGTGCTATCACAAAAGATGGGTATCTCTTCTGTGATCACATGGTAGTCCCTCAGCTGTTGTCTGATCCAGAGCAGCTGAGAACAGCAGCTACCAGCAGTCATGTACTCTGCCTCTGTTGTAGAAGTAGCTACTGAAGTCTGCTTCTTGGAGAACCAAGATATCAGCTTACTTCCCAGAAACTGACATGTGCCAGAGGTTGATTTCCTATCAATCTTGCACCCTCCATAGTCAGAGTCTGAGTACCCACTCAGCTGAAAGTTGTTATCAGCTGGGTACCAGAGACCTAGATTGTAAGTACCCTTCAAATACTTTACAATCTTCTTTGCTGCTTCCAGATGAGATTTCTTATAATTAGCATGGAACCTTGCACACACCCCTACTGCAAAGCTGATATCAGGTCTGCTGGCAGTAAGATACAGCAGAGAACCAATAAGTCCCCTATATTGTGTCTGATCCACTTTCTCACCAGCTTCATCTGGATCCATGCTAAAGTTTGCCATCATTGGAATCTTAGCTTCTCTGCTGCTACTGACTCCAAACTTTTCTGCTTGGCTAATGAAAGTTCCATTGGACATCTGCTTCACCTGCAGTCCAAGGAAATAAGTCATCTCCCCCATCATGGACATTTCAAACTTGCTGGTCATCAGCTTGCTAAACTGATCACACATCAGTTTGTTGGGGGAGCCGAAAATGATATCATCTACATAGATCTGTACTAAGAGGATATCATCTCCATCTTCCTTTCTGAACAAGGTTTTGTCTATCTTTCCTTTACTGAATCCACTGTCCAGTAGGAACTGTGATAGAGTATCATACCAAGCTCTAGGTGCCTGCTTTAGTCCATATAAAGCTTTCTGCAACCTATAAACCTTGTTCCCAATCTCAAATCCTGGTGGCTGTTCCACATAAACCTCTTCTGCCAGGAGTCCATTCAGAAAAGCTGACTTGACATCCATCTGATATACCTTGAACCCTTTGAAAACAGCATAGGCCAGAAACAATCTAATGGCTTCTAGTCTTGCCACAGGAGCAAATGTCTCATCATAGTCAATCCCCTCTGACTGTGAATACCCCTGGGCTACTAGCCTTGCCTTGTTTCTGACCTCTACATCATTTTTATCCTTTTTGTTCTTAAATACCCACTTAGTGCCTATGACCTTCTGATGTTTGGGCCTCTCCACTAGAGTCCAAACTTCTTGTCTTGCAAACTGATTTAGCTCCTCTTGCATAACTACAATCCAGTTTGGGTCTTCAAGAGCTTCATGGATGTTCTTGGGTTCTATCAGAGACACATAACAACTGAATTGAGCACCCAAGTTTAGCTTTCTTCTGGTCTGAACACCTACACTTGGATCTCCTAGAATCTGTTCAGCTGGGAAATCAGACAATGTCTTCTTGCCCCTTTGAGGTGCCATAGTCTGCTCCTCTTGGGTTTTGTCTGAAATTTCCCCTTGGTTAGTGTCAGGAGTCAATGTGCCATCATTTGGTGCTGATGAGGGCTTATCAGCTGGTTTGGACTCATCATCAGAATCTGAGTCTGATTCTATCCTAGGTACCACCTTAATCAGATCTGGCTTGTCTGACAGATTCAGCTGATCCACCTCATCTGCTAGCTTCTCCTTGCTGTACTCATGAAAAGATTCATCAAATACAACATGGGGTGTCTCCTCCACACAGAGAGAGACTTTATTAAAGACTCTATAGGCTTTGCTACTTCCAGAATATCCTAAGAATATTCCTTCAGCAACCTTAACATCAAAAGTCTTTAACTTAGTCTTTCCATTGTCATGGATGAAACATCTACACCCAAAAATATGGACAGAGGAAAGATTAGGAGTTTTACCCTTGTACATTTCATAAGGAGTCTTCCCTTGCTCTTGACTGGTAGACACCTATTTTGGATGAAGCAAGCAGTGTTGATGGCTTCTGCCCAAAACCTTTGAGGAGTCTGGTATTCAGCTAACATAGTCCTTGCTGCCTCCTTGAGGGTTCTGTTTCTCCTCTCAGCTGACCCATTCTGCTGAGGTGTTCTGGCAGCTGATGTCTCATGCTGAATACCATTATTCCTGCAATAGTCAGAAACAACAGAGTTAAGAAACTCAGTACCTTTATCACTTCTGATTCTGACTATGCTGAGGTCCAGCTCCTTCTGAATCCTCTTGAACAACTCCAGCATCTTATCCATAGTCTCATTCTTCTTGAACAAGAACACTACCCAAGTGAATCTTGTATAGTCATCAACAATCACCAGTGTGTACTTCCTTCCACTGAAGCTAAGAGGTGAGACTGGTCCAAACAAATCCATATGAAGAAGCTGGAGTGCTTTTGTTGTTGAAGTACTCTGCACATCTTTGAATGAGGCTTTAGTCTGCTTTCCTTTCTGACAAGCATCACACTTCTGCTCAGATGCAAACACCTCATTTGGTAGACCTCTGACTAGACCCTTCCTTGCAACCTTGTTGAGAGTCTTGAAGTTCAGATGACCTAACCTCTTGTGCTAGAGCCAGCTGATCTCTGATGAGCTTTTAGCAACCAAACATGAGTCAGCTGGACAACTTGCAAAATCTGCAAGATACACATTACCTCCTCTGAGGCCAGTTAGTAGCACCTACTCATTTAAATCATTACTAACAAGACAAGAGTTCTTGGAGAATCTTACTGAATATCCCTTGTCACAGAATTGGGATACAGACAGAAGATTGTGCATAAGCCCTTCTACATAGTAGACTTCTTCAACTCTTGTTCCTTTGATCAGCAGGGTACCAACTCCTCTGGTGACTCCAAAATTGTTGTCACCGAACACAACTCTAGGCCCATCAAGCGTTACAAAGTCCTGGAGGAGATGTTTCTCAAAGGTCATGTGCTTCGAGCAATCGCTATCAATGTACCAGACATGGCCTTTGGCTTCTCCTCTTTCTATAGGGCTAGAGTTTACCTGAAATTAAAACTCAGGCTTTAGGTACCCTATCTTTGGGTCCTGATTGGTTAGTTTTGACTTTCTGGATCCATAGGTAGAGATCATCCTTATGAGGTTTAGGAGATCTCAACCTTCTACCATACTTATCCACAAAAATCATATCCCTCAGAGGATCTTTTCTGGGGCGATGAGTGATAACAACAGGTTTGTAGGTGGGCTGCTCAAAAGGATAATTTCGGCTTGAGCCTCCGAATGACTCATATACCTTAGCCGGTGAAGGCTTGCCTACTTTGGTTACATTAAAAGTAACCCAGGGCTGAGGTCTATTTCGCTTGGGTTTACTCTGCTGAGATGACCCATGCTTATCATTCCTCTGGTGATTCTGCTGAGGTCTCCTTGTCTTAGCTGAGCTATGACTTGGATTCCTCTTCTGGTCTCGGGGCTTCTGAGCTTTGAACTTATGTTGGTTGTCAGCAGGCTTCTGAGTTTTAGTACTCTTCTGCTCTGCTGAAACCTTTTGATCACCAGCAGACTTCTGAGCTTTAGAGCTCTTCTGTCCAACTGGGACCTTTTCTGTCCCTCTGCTCTTTTGCCCTTCTGATCCAGGTGCAGGCTCAGCTGGCCCTTTACCCTTTCGAGGATCCCTAATTAATCTACTGTCAACTTTCTTCTTCTTTTGTGGTTTGGGTTTGGGATAACCAAGACCCCTTTTATCATTCACAGTTTGTGAGGACTCAGCTATTTCAGACACGGCATTCTTTGCCTTAGTCAGCTGATCCACTTTCAGCTGAAGCTGCTGTGAATTTTTGATTGTCAGTTCATTCTGCTTGAAGAGTTCATCGAACTTAGCTGTCAGTAGATTATGTTCTTCACTCAAGACAGTGTTCTCAGAAAGTAGCTTTTCTATCAGCTTCTCCTGTTCCTCACATTTTGCTATTAAGTCAGCAGACTTGTTAGCTTGTGAATCATAGGATATCACTGGTAGTCTAGCATTTTCCAGATCTTATCTCAAGCTTAAAACTTCAGCTTTCAGACTTGAGTTCTCCTCTTCCAGCTTAGAACAAACTTTTAAGGAGGATTGGAGATCAGACAACAACTTGTGTATATATGACTCCATAGAATAGGTAGAGGAGCAAGATGAGCTAACAGATGGGGTAGGAGAATTTATCTCTTCTACCTTAGCCATGAGGCAGATGTCATCCTCTGATTCAAAATCAGATGAGGATGAGGATGAACTGATATACTGCTTCTCCTCCTCTGCAAGCAGAGCTCTCTTATCAGCGAACCTACGATCTCTCTTGATCCTCTTCTCTTCTCTCTCCCTAGGGGTAAGCTGAGGACAATCATAGTTGAGATGTCCTGGCTTGTTGCAAGTGAAACAGACACCATCTCCTCCTCTTCTGGGACTTGGTTCCCTCCTTCTCTCTGGAGACTTGTATCTGGTCTCCTGTTCATCTGATGGTCTTCTAGCATCAGATGACTTCTGGTATCTTCTGGAATAATCACTTTTATTCTTCTTCCAATGGGATCTATACTTTTGGAACTTGTTTGACATCTTGTCAAACTTCTTGGTCAGCAAGGCAAGTTGCTCCTTTAAACTCATATCCTCTGGAGTAGAGGACTTCTCTTGGCTGTCAGCTGCAGCAGAAAAAGTAACATTCTTTGTAGCCCATGAAGTTGGAGTCTCATCTTCTTGGTCTTCTTCTTGGATGTCGAACTCATGTGCCTTCAGATGAGATAGCAGTGTATGATGACTCATCTCAGATAAATTCTTTGTCTCTTTAATTACTGTCACCTTCACTCTCCATCTTGGAGTAAGAGATCTCAAAATTTTGTTATTAATCTCTTTCTCCGAGTAATCCTTTCCTAAGGAGCTTGCCTTATTAAGTATGTTTGTCAGCCTCATATCTAGCTGATCAATGGTTTCATTAGCTTTCATTTTAAATGTGTCAAAGGTATGTAGAACGACTTGAAGCTTGTTCTCTTTGATTTGATCTGTCCCTTCACACATCAAGGAGAGTTTTTCCCACATCTCCTTAGCAGTTTTGCACGTCTTGATTTTCTCTATATATTCTTTGGAGAGAGTCTAGATAATTTCTGTTCTGGCCACTTGATCTAAGTTGAAGAGTTTCCTTTCAGCATCATTTAGTTCACTCTTCTTCTTCTCTGTCTTCCTTCTTTCACTGATCTCAGCTTCTGGAGTCTTGCCATCACTTACTCCTTCCCAGAAGAACTTGATTGGCCTTTCCTCCAGAACATCTAGCATCCGATCATGAATGGCTCCAAGGTGATTCTCCATTCTGAATTTCCAGTAATCATAGTCTTCTATGGAGAATTCTGGCAACTTCCTTGTCTTAGATCTACTCTTTTTGTAGGAAGACATATCTTCAAGTGAATAGATAAAAAAGCACACAAAATTTTCTAAAAACAGATTTTCAGGGATCTGTCCAGGTGACCACCAAAAACTTTCTCCGGCTGTGGTCTTTTGGACACACAGTTCTGATACCACTTGTTGGTCCCAAAGGCAGGTTTTAGGGAAGAATACCTTTGAACAAGTCTAGAATGGGGAGGTTGAATAGACTTGTAAGGATTCAAAAACCTTTTTCAAATTATTTAGTTTATTCAAAAAACCAGCAGACTACTTGAGGTAGTCTGAATTTGAAAGTAGTGCGCTGTGAATAGTGCAGAAATGTTTTTTTTAATGAAAATCAGTTTTAGGTGATGTGCACAATTTAAGAGCAGAAATAAATATGACGAGACACAGGGGATTTATAGTGGTTCGGACCAACTGTCCTACAACCACTCTCCTCAATCCAATTTGGACTTGAGGGGCTCTCCACTAACTCACTTACTTACTCACTTACACAGTTCGAGAGTACTACTCTCTTACAACTTGTCAATGCTACAAACGCAATTGACTTCTCACAGCTTCTACAAAGCTTTTACAAATAATAAATATGAATGGGGTTTTTGAGTGCAAGTGATAATTCTGACAGAGTTTCGGCTAACTTAATATGCGTGTAAATTCGATACTGAAATTATTACTGTTACTCTAATTTATAGGGTCAAATAACTAGCCGTT
>JAPKLY010004054.1:0-15995 GCA_026898435.1 Prunella vulgaris
GTTTCCGAAGGTCTCAGCTGAATAATGCGCTTATCTGATTTGTGAAGTTTAAGTAAACTAACTTACTGATACTTGTAGGTGACTACTTTGACATTTGCTGAAAGAAGCTTCAAATGTAATGTTGTGTATATACAGTGGAACATTACCTACTTTTTTCCTTGTTAAAAGATTCTCATTGTTTCTCTCATAAATAGATTGCCAAGTATTTATTTCATTACAAAAAGCTGTTTGTATTTGTAGTAATTGTTATAGAATTATGCAATTCAAATGTATTTTTAAAATGCTATGATTATTTTTATTGAATATAGTCACAACTTTTTAGTATATATTAACGTAACTTTTCAATGAAAATAATGCTGATTGTTTAATTCAAATTGTTTCCCATTCTACCTCTTCTAGTAAAGATTCTCTAAGTTACCATGTATTACAATCAAGGTTGTACAAGTCGAAAATCGGTAATCGGACGTTTTTTTATCTCCTAGGGCCATCTAGGTGGGTGCCTAGTCGCCGTCTTTTTAAAAAAAAAATATATATATAAAAATACAAAATTTGGGCCGTATAGGACCGTTTAGACCCGAAAACGCTTAGAATTGTCGATTTTGCAAAAATCGAATCGACAAGGGACCGTCTAGGCACTGCCTAGGTCGATTTCTGCATCACTGATTTATAATGAAGAGTTATAGTTGTGTATCACGAAAAGTTGCACTAAATAGGACTGAGGTGTGCACGATAATTGAACTAAAAAGTAAAAATGCATATAAATTGAAAACATTACATTTATACTGAAAGTGTAGCGTGACATGGCCAACAAGTTATGATGGATTAAAAAAAAATTCACTATCTATAACATTGAAAAGTGCAGTATGATATAACCAAACAATTATGATAAATTACGAAGAAATGTTTCACTATCTAACGCTGAAAAATACAGATTATTTTTGTCTAACAGTTATGGTGTATCATAGTGAAGAGTTATAGTTGATTATTATGAAATATACAACACTATATATATGCTTGACAAATTAACTCAAAAGTGTAAATGTGTATATCCTAAAATCTTTACACTAATTAATATTGAAAATTATAAACTATCATAAAATAGACTTTATTGTATTATTTAGGATTAATTGCAAAACATGACCACTTATAATAGCATATTTACCAAAAGGAACACAAAAATTCTCATGTTACCAAGAAGGTCATTTTATTTGTCAAAGAAACACTTTTGTAATAATTATATGGGGCCCATGTGCAGGAGTGATGTCATCACACGCACACATTTTTCTCTCACCTCACCCTCTCTCCTCACTCACGTTCTCTCAACTCTCTCTCCTCCCTTTTTTTTTTAATTCAAAAATCAACTCTCTCTTTCCCAAAAAATACAAGATGACTTTTTTTTTAAATTTAAATTTTCCCTTTTTATATTTTTTTTAAAGTGACGGATGTCACTCAACTTTTAACATTCATTTTATATTTTTTTATTTATTACTTTTTATTAATATATTAATTTTGAAACCGTCAAATTCATCTCATGCACATTGATTTGTTGACTTTTTTTCACATTGAAACAGTCAAAATTTAATTGAATTAATTTCTTAATTTCTGGCAAACTTATTTTCTTAATTTCTTAATTGAAACCGTCAATTTTGAAACCAAAATTTAATTTCTGTCAATTTTGAAACCGTCAATCTATATTGGTCTTAATTGAAACCGTCAATTTCTGTAAAATTTGTTCTCTTAATTTCTTAATTGAAACTGTCAATTTTGAAACCAAAATTTTGAAACCGTCAATCTATATTGGTTTTAATTGAAACCGTCAATTTCTATCAAATTTATTTTCTTAATTTCTTAATATCATTATTTCAGTTTTTTTTTTCGTTTTTACTAATAGCAAATTTCAAATTTTATTATTTTGCGATTTCAATTTAATTTTTCTCTCCATGATAATGGCCTTAAGAAAGATTGATCAAATCTTCCCCACAAAACCCCACTTCCACACATCACAACAATCAAAACTCCACCAAATCCAAAATACCATCACGTGCCTGATTATACCCAACTTTTTGTTATTTTCATATACTAGTATGTCACCTATGCGTCGCACGGTTTGTGAGTATAAAATGAATATTATTTAATTTTTTGTTAAAATAATAATTTTCATGATGTTAACTATATTTTTTTTATACTTTTCTATATATTAAAAAATCAAAATTAATTTTATATACACAACATATGATTCTTTTTTAATCATGAATGACTTTTTTATAAACTAAGTTAATTATCTTTTTTATTATTATTTTGGACGTGGCAATATAAAATTACCCACAAATAAAAAATGTCCACTTCAAAAAAATTCCATGTTTAATTTTTGTGATAATTATTGTACAAATTCAATCAATTATTTTATATTCTGTAACAACATATGTTAAATATTATATAAAATTGCAAAATAATACATTTTAAAGTACTATTTTAAAATTGTTACAATATGAAAAAAATCTATTATTCAACTTATATTTTTTCTATTATACAAAAAATTTATAACAATTTAAAAATAATACTTTAAAAATATACCAATTTAAAATTATTATATAACTTTATCACTGTAATCCAAATTGTGAGTTCAATTTTAATTAAATGCATATGGTTCATCCCCACTATTCTTTTATTCAATTTTTTCTAATATATTAATTTAATTTTTGACATGATAATATATATATATAGGTATCTCAAAGTTGTTAAATTAATAATATAAATAAAACTATTCACTAATATAAACATAAATTATTAATAAAATTCAATGAAACACACATTTAAAAAAAATCTCAATCCAACTACTATAAATAATATTAGTAGAAAAAAATTCATTTTTAAAAATATATTTTATATTTAAGATTTGAATTTTATTAACTTTTTTCAATCAATGTGAATTTCAAGACGTACATGAAGTATAAATTCAATTTAAAGGTAAAAAAGATTGTTGACTGAGTGTGTTAAATATAGATTTGTAATTATGATTATTGATCTTTAAAATGTAGATAACTGATTGGTTGTGTTGGTACTAAATTTATTATTACGTGTGTACTGTATATAAATATAGTGATTTTTTTCTTCTTATTTTTTTTCATAAAATATTTAGTTTGTACATAAATTTTAGGGATAATTCTATATAAATACACCAATTTTTACTCAACTTTCAATTTAATCCTAAGCTTTACAATTATTGTGAAAAATCCCAAACTTTTAAAAAGTTTCAATTCGATACACTTTTTTTTTCCGGCCAGCAACTGATGACGTATCTCGCCGGAGCGTGTGAAATGTTGTCACGCTGGCGTACACGTGTGAAATATTTTTTGGTTAATTTTATATAAATACATCACATTTTACTCAACTTTCAATTTAATCATGACTTCACGATTATTATAAAATATCCCAACCTTTTAAAGAGTTTCAATTCGATACATATTTTTTTTTCTGGCCAACAACTAATGACGTGTCTAGCCGGAGCGCGTGAAATGTTGTCATGCTGTCGTAAACGTGTGAAATTACTTTTTTATATTTTATTTTTTTTTCCACATCATATATTATATATATAAAAAATAAAAATATTTTATATTAAAAAATATTTTTTGAATGAGAAATACTATGGAAAAAAACGTTTTCTACCATATTGAAGAGAGGCTTGAAAAAACTGTGTTAATGGTAGCGAATTTCACCACTTAATTCTATATAAATACACTATCTTTTATGGTTTTGACAGGGCCGTCCTTTAACATGTACATCCAGTGACATGTCACAGGGTCCCCAAAATTCAGGGGTCCAATTTTGAAAAAAATTTATTTTAATATAGATAAATCTTAATGAAATTATTGCTAGATTATATACACGTACACACGTTCTCTTTCCTAATTAATAATGGTTACATATATGCATGAAATCGTCTTCTGTATATTTCAAAGCACAAAGAATTAGGAAGTTTGTTAGTCAATTAGGATATGAGATTTTATCTATAAATACCTTTGTACTTTACATTTTTCAAATATTGAAACATATTTTTTTTTCAACAATTATAAATATACTATTGCAAACGCACATAAAAAAATACTACAACTTCAAGAAAAACTTTTGAGCAAAAAATCTTGTACTATCCTCCTCAATTTAATCTTAATTAATTTTTTCTTAAAAAAGTCACCAAATTCCTTGTGTTTTACGGCCAATTTTTTTTTTATGCTGGTAATTTTTTAATATTCTCTAATTATTTAGCTTCAACCATTACATTTGAGGTCTTATTTTAAAAAGTAGCACATGACCACTATATTCTTTGAGACGGGCTTGAGTTTTGATATTTGGTACTATTAACACATTTTTTTCAAGTCATTCTTGAATATGGTGAAAAACGTTTTTTTCCAGAGTATTTCTCATTCAAAAAATATTTTTTAATATAAAATTTTGTTATTTTTATATATATAATATATGATATGGAAAAAAATAAAATATAAAAAACTAATTTCACACGTGTACGCCAGCGTGTCAACATTTCACGCGCTCCAGCGAGACATGTCATCAGTTGCTGGCCGAAAAATAAAAAAGTGTATCGAATTGAAACTCTTTAAAATGTTGAGATTTTTTATAATAATAGTGAACTCAGGATTAAATTGAAAGTTGAGTAAAAGGTGGTGTATTTATATAGAATTAACTAAAAAAGTATTTCACGCACTCCGGCGAAACACATCATCAGTTGCTGGCCCGAAAAAAAATGTATCGAATTGAAACTTTTTAAAAGGTTGAGATTTTTTCCAATAATCGTGAAGCTCAGGATTAAATTGAAAGTTGAGTAAAAGGTGATGTATTTATATATAATTAACGCTAAATTTTAATGAAACTTTCATTTTTATCACAATTGCATTTTTAAATAATTGTAATATAATTAAATAATTTTTATATATTTTAGGGTTAATTCTATAAAAATGCATGACTTTCTACTGAACTTTCAATTTATTTTTGGGTTTCACGGTTATTATTAAAAGACTCAACTTTTTAAGGAATAATAATAATAATAATAATAATAATAATAATAATAATAATAATAACAACAACAACAATAACAACAACAATAATAATAATAAAGCAATTAGTAACATATTACTTTAAAAAAATTATTTTATATTTTTATAAATAATTAAATAAATTAAAATTCTTATATGATATACAATTTATTTTTATAAAATTTTTAATATGTTTTTAGCAGAAAAGTTGTTTGGGTAATCACACATTTAATTTTAATTAGATGAAATATTAAATATTGTATGAATTTTTTGTATGACTTGAATTTTTTTTTAACATTTTATTATTGGATGTTTGCCCAAATGGTGTCTACACGCAAGTGTACGTGATCGCTACATCGTCGTGGCAAGATTGACCAAGTTTAATATTTATCGAACACAGGGAGATGGGGATTTGTAAGGAAAATTATTGTTTCAATTCGATAGCTAACAAAGCAATAAAGGGGACGGGTATCTAATGTCTACTAATGCGTCAAAAGAGTAAACTACCTATCACCTTAGGTTGCAAAGTGAGCAAATGTGAGAGATATGTGCTAGTGTACTATCTTATGTTTCACATGGTGATGTATCACTTAATCATGCAATGGGGTATTGTACAATCAATTGACAAGCCACTCTAACATGCAAAGGTCTCCCTAGATACACATTAGAGCCTCTAATTGTTATGCCTATTCATTAGAATAATTCTCACTATCCTAGGAATTTCATCAAACACTTAGCATGCATTGGCCTAATACAAGAAGATTTAGGAAAATAGCACAACTCTCGTATGAGACTAACTCCTAGTGGCCCATACAATCAATTATGCATAAAAAGCATTCATTCAAACCTTCAATGTAGAGAATTGATCATACAACAACTCATATCATTCATAAAGTCAACATTAACAACATATTACTCCATAGAAATCATACACCAACACAAAGGGATTAGCCCATGGCTAATTTGGTAAACAAAATAGAAATTGAAGTAACTACAATCATCATTATGCAGGAATTGTAAAGGAATTCAGAAATATTACCTATTACAATGATAATTGGAAAGATACAAAATACCTCTAAATGCTATCTAACAATCTGGCAATGGAAATCAAAATTCAAACGGTAGGAATGTAGCTCTAGTTGAGAGAAATGTGCAGCAACAAATGGATTAACGATCCGTGCGGTAGATCAAAAGTTACAAGAGAAATCGTCTAAAGAAATCTAAGAACACCCAACTAGAAACTACCTCTAACTTCCTAAATCTAGAGAGAGAATATGATGATGTGTGTGATCTAAAAAATGATAAAAGTCCCTTTGGAAATATGAGATGGAAGTATATATATAGACCTTAGATCCTTTACCCAAAATGCCCTACATTAAAACGCGCAAAAATACGAAAATAGTCCTGAAATTTTAGAGATTTTGAACCGCTGCCGAACGTGAACTTGATGGCTGCCGATCGTGATTGGTAGCTGAGGTCGCGCGAGCCTTGAGGTGTCGAGCTTCAACATGTGCGCTGCCGAGTGTGATCGGCAGCGAGTCCGCGCGCTTTCACCAACTGCCGAACCTGAGCGTGCTACCTGCCGATCTCAATCGCACGACAGCTCGCCCGAGCCCCTAGCTGCCGCTCTAGAGATTTGGCGCGCGATCCCCTTTGATGTGTTGCCGATCTGAGAAGGCTCCTTGCCGATCCCACTCCTTAGCTCGGGTCATGCTCGACTCTCCTCGTTTTCGTCATATCTTGAGTTCTAGGACTCCGATTGACTCGATTCCTCTTTCGTTGCGACCCTCTCTTCAAGTTCTTCATCATGGAATAAAAATTACTTCCATTGGATTGACTCCAAAAATCCAGACTTTTTCTGATCTTGCTTGTTTCTTCCTCGTTTTGCTCATTTCCACCTATAATCACAACTTTCTAGCAAAAAAGGGTTAAATGCACGAAATATGTCATTTTAGGGTCAAATATGAACATAAGCACGTCAAAACCATATAAAAATGAATGCAAAAAGATGCAATTATGACTCTAATCATTGGACATCTTTTATAATTGTGCATTTAATTTTAATATGATTTAAATATTATTAATATATTTATCAAATTAGAAAGGACTTTTGGTATGACTTACTCACCTAGTTACTATTTTAAGAACATTTTATTATTAGATTAGTATAGATATGCATTTTTTTCATCTGCATATATACAATATTTTTTTGCATATTACTATTATTCTCTTGATTCTTCATACACATATTCAGTATTTCTGCATAAATACTAATATTTTTCTACATATATACTAATATTTTTCTGAATATCACACACAAATTTGGGCTAATTTTTTCAAATATTGTAATTTTTTTTTGTTTATCAATTTATGGTGATTTGTAGGGATGTTTGCATTTTAAGTAAGAATGCCAACCGAAATGACGGCCTTAAGAAAGACCGCCATCTCCATTGGCGGCCTTTGAATGGCGTGCGGGACCCGCTGAAGGCCGCCATCTCCACTGGCGGCCTTAGTCTCAATCACCCCAACCTCTGCAAGCTGACATCATACCCTACAACTACACTCAAATCAATAACCCACCCACCCCAAAATTAAAACCCTCTCATCCGACACCCTCTGCACACACACCACATCATTTAATTGCTCCCCCAAATTAACCAAAACCCCTCTGCACACACACCACATCATTTAATTGCTCCCCCAAATTAACCAAAACCCCACACATCTGCCAACCACCCAAATTAAATCCCCCCTACTCCATCACCTTTATTTATCACACAATTCTCACTTACCTCTTTACACATACACACTCCTCACTCATCTTCACTATATTTGTCCAGATTTTAGCACCACACAATTCACTCGCCGGAGGTTGCCGGAAATCGCCGGAGGTTGCCGGAACTCGCAGGAGACGCCTGAAACCCGCCGGAGATCACCGGAAACTGCCCTTTAAAAGTATGTAATATTTATCATACATTAAGAAATATATTTTTATAAGTAGAAAGTTGATTAAATTTTTTTTGTGAGTTATAAATTATTTTTTAGTTGTGTAAATGATTTAATTTATCATACATTAATTTTTTTTGTGAGTTTAATCTTTTTAAAGTCACCATACATTGATAAACAAATTTTTTTTTTTTACAATATTTGAAAAAATTAGCCGTCTTATGTAATGAAATTAGTTACCTAGTGAATGACAGAGCCGAAAGATACTGGATAAAATGGAGTCAAGAAAGCGTAATAAAATTTAATGTATGAATATATATATCGCTAATATTAAATATTCATCCTTTAAATAAAATTAATTCTTAACAATCAATAATTTTATCCATTGAAAAATTCTCAATTATAATTATAATTTTTTTTAAATGTCAAGTTATTTAATAGAACAATTTTTATTTTCATAATTGTGTATATATATATATTTATATTTAATATATTATTGAGAATATATATTAGTTTCGCCAAAATTATTTTGGTGTAGATTTGTGCTTTAAAATTTTTTGTGATGCTAAAAAATGTGGTATATGTATTCGATTTTTATTTTTCATGCATTCATTTTAAATTGGGGCATTAATTTATGTTAATTCTTTGTTATTCTTTTTATATATATGTATATACAAATAATTATAAATTATATTGATATATTACAGGTTTTATTAAATTTAACTTACAGTTGGTTAAAATAAATCATGTTTACTATTTGTAACCAAGATTTTACTTTTGTAACGATAAATACTTAATGTTATTTAAAAATATAATTTTTTGTAACGAAATCTAAATCTCGTTACGATAAGTTATCCATTTGTAACTATTTAAATGTTCGTTACAAATAATTTTGTTACAAAAGATACATTTTCTTGTAGTGATATTTAGCAAAAAAAAATATTTATAAAAAAAGAAGAAGATTAAAATAAATTAGTAAATTAGTAAATTAGGTTGTAAGTTTATAAATTATAGTTTAAAATATGTGAATTAGGTTTTTTAGTGTAGTTGTAAATATATGAATTTAGTTGTGAATTTAATTGAGAATATGTGAATTAGGTTGTAAGTTTGTGAATTATAGTTGTGAATATGTGAATTAGGTTTTGAGTTTAGTTGTAAATATATGAATTATTTGTTATACATAATTGTCATATATAATTAATATTGTTATTTTTTTATTTAATATCAGGATGACTTCGTATAAAGAATTGTATGGACCGAATGATCCGTCAGTCTTGTCGTCTCAGGAAACACATCGTTCGGAAGCCATTTATAGGAGAACCATTAGTGAGGATGATATACTAAGAGCAACTCACGCGACATCCCACATTTTTTGGACTTTTAGAGAGGATGTAGAAAATATGGTCAATTTACATCCTCGAATTCTTGATGCTTTACATGTTATGGGGTTCTATAGTGTTGCTCGATGTGGATCAATGCCAATTGATCATCATCTTATTACTGCATTGGTAGAGAGATGGCGCCCAGAGACACACACATTTCATTTTCCTATTGGAGAGGCGACTATATCTTTACAGGATGTTGCGATCATTTGGGGTTTATCTGTAGAGGGTTCACCTGTTATTTGTGATGATCCTCATTTGAAAAAAGCCCAGTGGATGCAGTTGTGTCATGAGTTGCTAGGTTTCATGCCCGATGAAATTAATATGAAGAGTAAGTCACGACTCAAGCTCTCTGCATTGAGTAATCATCTCAAGGACATTATGATTACGGAAGTTACTGATCAAATAATTGTGGATCAGTATGCACGAGGTTGTGCTCTTCTTATGTTAGGGGGCTTAATGATGCCTGACAACTCTCGTGGATCAGTTTCATTGTTATATCTATATTTTCTCAGTAATATAGAAAATGCAGGGTCTTACAGTTGGGCTAGTGCTATATTAGCCTCTTTATATCGTGAGCTTTGTTTGGCTTCAAAATTTGAGAGACAAGTTATTTCTGGACCATTGTCCATTTTACAGGTATTTAATTTTGTTATTGTTTTAAATTGTTTATTGCATAATTATATGTCTCATTCAATTATTTTTGTAGATATGGGCATGGTCAAGAATATTGACAATACAACCTCTGAATATTGGTAATACCCGCATACAAGGGTCATTATTCGGTGTTGATGGTCGCAACTTAGGTCTTCCACCTTATGGTATCAGGTAAAAATTAAATTTTTCGTAGTGATTATTATTATTATTATTATTATTATTAATATAATATATATATAATTGTGATTTATTTTCATTCAGGTGGTACCAATTTCATAGTCATACTCATAGTACGAGAAATACTGTACGTATATATAGAGACATATTTGATCGCATGACAGATAATCACGTAAGTAACATTTCATACTATTTTAATACATGAAGTAAGTATGTACAAAATCTAATTAATTTGTTTTATATACAGTTTGATTGGCAGCCATATGATATGAGTCTTCCAGAAATCGAAAGCCTTGATCCTAGATGCATAACTGCAAATTGGATGTCAGAGTGTCCACTTATCAATATGTGCATAGTGGAGTTTCATCATCCAAGTAGGGTGTTGAGACAGTTTGGACGGAGACAAGGCATTCCTCCCTTTTTGGATAATGCTCATGATGGCTTGCACAATGTCAGTTTTCTGGGACGAGAAGGGTGTAAATGGACACAATACCATCAGCGTTGGATCGAATATTGGGGAAGAAAAGTTCCATTTGAAGCTGATGCTGCACATGATTCTACACTGTTGAGCAGGGATTACATGCAGTGGTACCGTAATATCACCCGACGTCTAATATCTCCCTCTCATTATACGACGACTATAGGCTACCAACCAGCAAACACATCGGGACGTGATGCTATTGTATGTCTTTTGTGTTACTAAATAACGTAGCCTCTTTATATCAACAAATTTTTTTTTTCAGTTTCATTTGTTGCAGCGCCTGTCTATTTCAACTGAACGAGCGAGTCTTGATAATCCCGAATCATTTGAAGATTTTCGTCGTACCAGTAGACAGGTCATATCATCCATGCATAACTTCCTTACGAGACCTCCATACCTTGAAGACCCCCCTACAAACTGGTGTTGCGTCTTCTACATCTAGAAGTCAATGGCAACACAATCAGACTGATGAGTTTACTGCTGGGTCTTCTAGGGGTCAACAAGGTGGTAGGCCTTCTACATCTAGAAGTCAAAGGCGTCGAAATCCCACTGATGAGTTTGTTACTGGGTCTTCTAGGGGTCAACAAAGAAACACTACTCAATCACAATACGCTTATTCAGGTATGATTATATAGTGTTACACAATTGATATTATCATGCAAGGTTAATTGATTATATTTCATATTTTAATACAGACATTCCTACAACTGTTCCTAACACAGAAGTTAATGAAGTTCCCTACTTCCCCCATTCAGAACCGCTAGATATTCACATGTCTGATTCAATCACTCCCCAAGACATGTCATTTATGTCTCTTTTACAGTCAAATTATCCATCCACAACATATGCACAAGGAGTGTTTCATCAGTCTATTCCTGGGGCACCTTACTTCAACACATCTCCAGTCCCATATCCTGACTATGAAAATGTGGCATCACATGAGCATGAGGATCATACTGCAAATGATGGTGAAAATCAGGACATACAACGTCCTACACGTCACAGACGACCACCAAGGTGTGGCACCGGGGGTCATTTATTTCGGAGATAGTTAATGTTGGGAAATATGATTTTAATACTCAGTTTTACAGTTATTATTATTTCACATAATTATTTATTATTGTGTTTTTTAACACACTCATTACTATTCAGATTAATTATACGGTGGAGATTAAAAGAACAAATATCATGAAAGTAATAGCAATACATACATACTATACTAAAGTAATAGTACAATTATAAAACTAAAGTAATTTTTTAATGAACATGCAATTATACATGCAATTATAATACATACTTAGAGCAAAACTAAAAAATTAATCTTTATCAATTACAAGTCTTCGACGCCAATCGGAGATAGTTGGTTGAAGGGTCGGCGCTTGAAATAAATAACTAAGTATATCCCACAGGGGCTCGTCGGAGTACTTATAAGAGTTTGCTTGATCATCCACCTACACAAAAATAATGAATGAAATTATTAAAAAAATTACAAGGTTCAATTTAATAAATAAAATACTAAGTTATAACACACACATCTAACCAAAACTCCCATATCTCGGCTGATGCAGAAATAGTAGTGAAGTCTCTATCCCATTCACACTGCCCCTTAGTGTTGATCATCATGGACCAACAATCATGTCTTGATTTAAATGAAGCAATTCGTTCAATCACCTGATCAATGTTATAATTTTGGGTTTGAAAATGTTGATTTAGTTTTGCCGTCGCATTCATAATGGATTGACTGTTATCGGTTCTACCAACTTTCCATCGACCAACAGAATATTCATAAATGAGAGCATTTGCAAGAGTAAAGTCAGCTTCTGGAGTCCATAAATCGTTGTTCTCAAGCCTCTCGAAATGATTCTTTGCCGTCCATTTTTTTTCATTTGTCATTTCTAACATAATTATTAGAAAAAACAAGAACAAACATAATTAGAACAAACTAGTACAAACATAATTAGAACCCTAATTAGAACAAACTAGTACAAACATAATTAGAACCCTAATTAGAACAAACTAGAACAAACATAATTAGAACCCTAATTAGAACAAATTAGAACAAACATAATCATTTCATCTTCGTCTTGATGACGAACCCTGATTAGAACTCCCAGCTCTATCTCGTGCTTGGTATTGCTGCCTCAAACGAGTTTGCGCCCAATCCATCTCATTTGGAATTCTGGTCGTGACATTTCGACCACGACGGTTGATCCTACGTTCAGGGTTGTGCTGCAACATGAACAATGGTTCATCCCATTCCTCTTCATCAGCCAATGGCTCAAAAATACCAGAAGTGTATGTCAACACATATGCATGTGTACTATAACAGTGATGCACAAACCCAGTCGGATCCATTCCAAAGTGTCTGCACACAGCCATTGCCTGTGAGCATGGAATTCCAGTGTTGCTCCATTGACCGCATGAACATTCTTGTGATGATAATTTCACTATATATGTATGCGAGCGTCTGGATCCATCATGGAATGTTGTTACACTGGCAGTCTGAAGAGAATAATTATACCTGTCCACATTGTGTCGCAAATTAAGTCCCAATCGGTGCTCTTTGTCAAATCTTTTCAATACCTCTTCTGGCCACCATTGATTTGTTTGTTGTAGCCTTAATGCAGCCTCTTCCCTTTCAAGAAAAGCATTTTTTGATCGAGTAAATGTTATTCGGACAATTGCTGTGATTGGAAGACGTCGTGCACCAAGCAATACACCATTGAAACATTCAGACATGTTGGTGGTCATGACCCCGAATCGACTACCTTGGTCGTAACAGAGTGTCCACTTACACTGATCAATTGCAGATAAATATTCAAAGGCCTCGTGATTCAACTCTCTAATTTGCTCCATAATTCGTTCAAATTGTAAGACCGTTGATGATTTACCCGCCATGTAGCACAAATCCTTCAACTGAACAATCTTAAAATGATTATTGAAATTTGAGGCAATATGTCTCAAGCAAAAACGATGTACACCCTTTGGTTCGTGAAAATCTGGGATATACTCAACGGCTTTCACTAAACCGTTATGTCGGTCAGAAATGAGACAAATGCCCTCAATGCCCCGAACAACATGTGTTGCCAACATATGCATAAACCAGCGCCATGAGCTGAAACTTTCTTCATCGACAATAGCATAAGTTAAAGGAAGGACATTCTGATTGGCATCAACAGTGACTGCAATCAACAACTTATGCTTATATTTAGTGTAGAGGTGTGTGCCATCCACAGATATAATTCTACGACAATGTTGAAATGCATCAATGCATGGTTTAAATGCCCAGAACACATAGTTCAATGTATACACACCTCTATATGGTTCACGTTCCATATGACACCATTCGACAACTGTTCCAGGGTTGTATTTCTGCAATGCTGTCATGAATTTAGGCAAATACTGACATGAGCTCTCCCAGGTTCCATACACATTTTCTACCGCACGTTTGATCGCGTTCCATGCCAAATGGTAGGAAATTTCATAATTATATCGATCCTTCACCATTACCATTGCACATTGAGCTTTATATGCTGGATTCACCTTCACCATACTCTCTAGCATGCCTGCAATCAAATTCTTACCCAAATTGTTATGGCGAAGGTTAGTGCCCCTTATAAGACAAGTGTGATGAGGTCCTAATCGAGTGATTTTCCAACTTGCAGTCTTTTTAGAATAATTCGCTCGTAAGTACCAATTGCACTGTTGAGAGGAAGGGTCATCTCCAGTTCCTCTCGCATTGTGTTTGCATACAACCTTCCAAATGGTTGGAGTACTCTCTTTGACTGCAAACTCACGCATGGAATGTCGAATTGAATAATTTTTCACTGCAGTTTGCAATTGTTTTTTATCCTTGAAGATCATTCCCGCTTTCAAAACTCCAACATCGTCATCATATGTGAAATCACCATCTGGTATGCCTATTGAATCAATAAGCACATCCTCGTATGATGAGTCAAAAAAAGAAGCTCTCGACAAAGTAGGATGTGCTGCAAATTGTTGTGGCATATTTGCAGTAGAGTGGATTGGATGTGGTGCAAATTGTTGTGGCATATCCTCATCTGAACACTCTTCATTTGCACATTCATCATCATTGTGATGTTCTTCAGGCTCAGAATCACACAAATCATTAGGGCCAAGACTATTACTGGGATAATTGGTAAAATTAGGAATCTCAGTTTCACCAGCAATGTAAGATGCATACTGATTGTATGCATTTTCCATTGCATCAGGAGAAGATCGTGACGATAAGATCATTTCTGCCTCAACAAATAGTTCAATTGATCCAAACCCAGCATTTGGATCAAAAAAGAACTGTAGGTCACGATTACACGTAATAGGGAAAATCTCGGACATGTTGTTACCGACATATTTTGCAGACACCTTTAACGAATACTGATTCAAGTCCAAGCCCGTTATCTCAGATAATATACGTAGTAGATCGGGATATTTAGTCCGACGATCAACTCGTTGTAATCCAACAACTACTTCATCACACCTTACTACTATTCCAATATCATTCGAATTCGACATACCTACAAAATATTTTAAAATGATTTTTTCACAAAACTTTTTTAATTTGAACATGAACATACAACATTGTAGTTTAGCAAACTGTAATTTCATTTTGATATATAACTTTAAATTAGCAAAGTGTATTTCATTTTAATATATTACTTAAAATTAGCAAACTGTAATTTCATTTTTCATATATCACTTTAAATTAGTAAACTTGAACATAAACATCCATTACTGTAATTTAGCAAACTATAATTTCATATAACTTGAACATAAACATACATTACTGCAGAATATGAACATATATTACTGTAGTTTCCCTAAATCCTATAATTTTATTTTTTTATAAAACTTTAATCTGAACACATAAATAAATTTACTAAATACATACTTAATAAAAATATGAAGTACCTTAAGATGTGTAATGCTTCAAAATAGGATCCTCGTATGTCTTGAAACTATCGTAAACATCAATCCATCCAACAAAATTACCTAACAACATTAATAACAAAATAAAATTAATGAAATATATAAATATATAATCACATACTTTAAATTTATAAATACTGAAAATATAAAACTCAAAACTTACTTGAACCTGACCTCAAGACTCTTCATTTACGTATTCATCTCCATTTTAACATGTTCTGTGTTAACTCTCCTTATATAACATGTTCTGTGTTAACTCTCTTTATATACATAAATAAAATGTGTGTAGATGATTCACGGGTATAAGCATGCGCATGGGAATATATTCCCTCTGCAAACAATTTTGGACGCATGCATATA
>JAPKLY010004055.1:2225-15990 GCA_026898435.1 Prunella vulgaris
GATTGGTTTATTATATCATCAAAACATCTAACACAGATATCCTAACATGCACTTTTAATAGTATAAAGATTATTCACTAATGTTCCTAAACAGATGAACTCATCGTTTCGAAAAATAATAACCATATTATTGAAAAAAATTGAGTATCCATCAACGTACAATTTAGAAACTGAAATTAAATTCTTCCTAAAACTGGGAACGTAAAAAACATTTTTAAAATTAAAATACTATCTTCAAAAAATAGCTGCACGTCTCCCACTACAACAGCCGCTATCCTCGTAGCATCGCCCAATGTGATGAGGATCTCATTCGCACTAAGTTGTCGAGTTTTTCGGAACCCCTGTAAAGTGAAACATACATGAATTGTGGCTCACGTATCAACTACCCACGAATGGGAAGCATATGTCACTAAACAAGTTTGAACAACAATGAGAATTAACTTTCTTCCCGGCCTTCTTTGGCTTGGGATAGGCCGTCCTCCAATGTCCTTTCTCACCGCAGTTGAAACACTTCCCTTTAGTAGCTTTCTTGACACCTCCCTCATTGGTTACCTTGTTCTTAGCTTGGTTCGGGCCTTTGGTCTTTTTCTTCTTCTTCCCACCTTTCGGTGTGGAAGAAGTCACACTGTTAGCCACCATAACTTGAGTTTGGTATCTCATGAGTATCTCCGTCGATACCAAAGCTTGCAAGAGTTGTGCTAATATGAACTCTTGATTATTCATCAAATAGTTCAACTGGAACTGCTCAAAGCTTTTTGGTAGAGAATGGAGAATGAAATCAACTTCCATTTCCGCATCATATTCCGCTCCAAGTACCTCTAACTTGTTGAGGTAATCTATCATTTTGAGAACGTGCTCCCTTACGCCCGTTCCCTCCACCATTTTTAGTGTTAACATGTCTCGCATGGTGATTTCCCTAGACGTATGATTCTGATGGGAGAACATTTCCTTAAGGTTTAACATCATATTAGAAGCGGGTTCTATGTCCTGGTATTGGTGTTGCAACACATCTGACATTGAAGTCAAGATGGTACACCTAGCCATTCAATCGGATTACATCTACTCCCTATGATATCCCTTTTCGGCATCATTCGCATCATCCGTAGGCGTAGGGGGATTTGGTGTGTCAAGAATCCATTTTTGTTTTTGTGCGGTAAGGACAAATAATAAATGATGTTTCCAAACAACATAGTTTTCACCTTCCAATTTGTTATCTTTAGGTATTGTAAACAGTGTATTAAAAGGAGATGACATGTTGAACGGAAATAAAACGTACATTGCATCAATACATGTTGGGAAATGACTTGTGAAACATTTTGATAAATCCCAAAGACTCCCCTGATCTAATGATGTATCTCTAAGACTTAGAAATAATAGCCCAAAGTGTTAGGAGGCTATGATAAAAACTTAGAATATAAGTTTAATGGTAACATGCTACTTATGTAAAAACTGGTCTGATGTTTTAAAGACTAGCCTGATGGTTTATAGACTAACCTGATGAAGGATTAGTAGATACACCCACTGACTGAAGAATACACCTCAGAAGACTAAGTCCTAATGGCCTGAAGAAGACTCTCCTGAAGACAAGTATCCTGATGTATTAAATGCCTTCTGCATTTAATAAGGAAGCACCTACCACATTAATGAAGTGTTTAAAGCAGCAAAGAGAATGTTCCAAGTCACCTGATAAAAAGACAGAGGACTTCAATGTAACCGTTAGACTGGATTGAGGAACAATTAAGACAGGCCAATGAAAAGCTGCCACCTATGTATGGATCTGACACAGAAACTGACCTGTCAGTACCAAGTTCAGAAGCAACCAACAACCTAGGATGGCACAGTTTTCAAAGGCGGCTGCATTAACTCTAAGCAGGCATTTAATGAACTATCTACCATTAATGCTTAAGAGTTGTCCGTCCAAAATATGAAGAAGATTTCTTAAACGTTGGACTGCTACATTTTCATAGATTTGACCATCTAGAATCTGGGGAAAATCTTGAAGAACTTTGGTACACCAAAATAGCGTAAATTTGAAGCTATCTCTCCAACGGATAGTATTTCAAATTTAAGTCTATAAATACAAGAACAAAAGAAGAAGTCAAGTACGGGAAACTACCTAGCTCAACTGAAAAACTGAAAAGTTCAAGCACTCGAAAATCACTCTAGTTTCCCAAGTGCTTACATTGATTAGAATTCAATCTTGTATTTAGGCTTACATTGTAATTGTAACGCCCCAGTTTTTCCAAAATGCAATTTTGTCATTCTAGAAACCCGAGTCGTCACTTAGTGACTGAAAATCCATACTATTTTTTTTCTTTTAAATATGAAACACTATTAATGATATTAAATAGATAGCGGAAGCATATGTTTCGCTAAAAGAATACATGTACAGCAGAAAGATAATTTTTTTTATTGCGCGGAGATAATTTTGATGATTTAATATGCAAGGATCTTTATAAAAAGTTTGGCACAAAAATAGACAACAAAATAACTATCATACATTATAATCTAGAGAATTTTATAACTGTTCTTCGCTTTGGCACATTCGTAAAGTCATAATAAAAGTTATCATCCTTAGCTCCTTTTCATTTGATGCTTGATAAAATACCAATACCGGAAACTGTATCACTCTTCCACTGGCACGAACTCCTCCTCGTCGTATCCTGAAAAAGATTTATAAATAGGGGGGATGAGATTTGAATTCTCATTGTGGGCGACCTGTACACTACTATATTGATTGGCAGTACGCAAACATATCATTTTGTAAAAACATTTTTCACAGCCACAAAGGCTCATCATTCATCATATAGCCCTCAGACTCTGTCCACCGTGGCGCCTAGCTACACAAGCCAGACCACTACATATCATTTGAGATACTTTTAATCATATAGCCCTCAGGCTCTGTCCACCGTGGCGCCTAGCTACACAAGCCAGACCACTACATATCATTTGAGATACTTCGCCCGTAGGCATTTGGGTAATAACCTCGTAACTGGACCCGAAGGTCAAAACATATTCATTCGCATACACCAACAGTCCATATAATATTCAAGGCAATACAGTAAATGCCACCCACCTTAAATGCTTTCCTTTTGTAAAAACAATCACCGTTCTTTTCACCCAGAAATCCTCATCACTGTTCTCGCACTTACACCTAGCATCATTCGTTGCGTTTCAGTTATTGATGTCTTAGAAATTCTTTTAGATTTTATACACGTTTGTCCGAAAGGGGACTTTTTGAGCACTTAAAGTCTTATTCTCTTTATTCTTATCACTTAAGAAAACAAATAGTCATAAATTCAAACAAGAGAATATAACATCTTAAAATTAGCAAGAAAACTTTATGTACTTTGCAAGGAAATATAATATCCTAAACTTTGAAAGGAAATATAATATTATAAACTTGAAGAGTTAATAGCACATACACATTAAAATAGATGAACATGTAGTATTTTAATGTCCTAAGCTTTAAATAAAAAGAACATATAGTATGCAATTTGATAAGGTTTAAAACTTGCAATAATTAGTGTCCAAAACCTTTAAATGATAAACATATCATCATAAAATTAGAATAATGAGTTCAAAACCATGCAAACAAAATTTCATACATAGCATTTTAGAACTCCAAATCACTATCACATCATGCTCATCAAATATGACTATTTTAGAAAGAAACAATATGAAAAGAAATACCTTTTATTTTCTATTCTTAAGTATTTTCTTAGCACATTTTAATACAGCCAAAAATCACAAAATTAGTATAATGTGATCATAATTAGGTGTATAACACCCAATATTTGTCGTAATTAAATTTTCAAGAGAAAAATTTAGGTTTCGGATAATTTTTAGAAAGAGGACAATGATTTTCTTAGGTTTACGTAGAAAATTCCAACAAGACCTTAACAAAATATTTTTTTAAAATATTTAGGCTAGTTCAAAATTTTTGAAATAAATCATGGAGATCCCTAAGTTCATGTAGTATTTAATAGTGTATTTTACAAAAGTTGTGCTCGAGCCAATTTTTCTCAGAAATTGGAAGAATTCCAAATATGGGGACTTTTTAAGGCAAACAAGAAACATGTAGTCCTTAATCTAAAATTAACACCAACCATCATACCATTCACTTAACTCATGCATTCACTTAGCATTTATCAACACATAGCCTTCACTAACATAGCATTTAGACTAGTTTTATCATGGAAAACATTTACTTGACTTTTAACAAGAAGGTAACACATGAGCAACAATATTCAAGTAGGGCAGTTTGCATTTTGGACTACACTCATACCAACTTTGAGCATTTTATAAAAATATCAAAACTCACCCAAAAATCATGAAATTTTTACAGTAGCTACCTTATCATGTATATTATACATATAAAATTTGTTTCATGTAATTTGGTTTAGGAAAATATGAGTTTTAGGCTTGTTTTCAAAACATGGCAGATTATTCCAGAAATTCCAGAAACTGTGAAACTTTTGAAATAATTTTGGTAAAAATATTTAAACACCTCTAAAAATCTTGAAATAAATCATGCAGGTACTAAACCTCATATAGTATTTTAAAATAATTTTTAAAATATTTTTCCATGAACTGATTACTCCCAGAAAATCCATAATTTTGAAATAAGGAGCATTTTGTCACACGTTCGTAGAAAATTCATAACTTATCAACACAAACTCCAAAATTGCTCAAACTAGATTCAAATGAAAGCTAACTTGATCTAGTATTTAACCATATAAATAGTGTCCAAACATTTATAAAACATGAGTTCTGAATCCTGTAAGAAATCCGAGGTCAGTGTATAGAGTGTGTGGTTTGTGTGCATGCTTTCACTTACATTTTCTATTCCATAACTACCATGCCACCAACATTTTAACACCTTCAAAAACATCATCCAAGACTTCATTTATCATGCATTTTAACATTAAAAAGTGACAAAGTCCTAAGGTGGAACAATAAACACACATAGCTTACATACACATGCAAGAAAACCAAAATGTTTTGAGTTGGGGTTTTACAACCTTTGGAGCCTTTTTCTTGTTAATAAAAGAAGCTTTATTTGTCCCTTGACCCTTAAGCTTGTAGGAATGGAACACCACTTGGAGGAATACTTTGGTTTTGAGCTAAAACAAGGCAATAGAGTAAGTTAGGAAAAATAGAGAGGAAAACATGAACTTAAAGAGAGAAGGAGAGATGGAGAGCTTTTTTTTTTTTTTCTTGGAGTTGGCTTCAAAACTTCAATACAAGTTCATAGATGACTTTATACATGAGAATGAAAGCTTCTTATGGTTGTAAATGGGAGAAGAAAATTTCCTTCTCCCTTGAAATGATAATGACCGAAAGTTGTAAGTGGGAAGAGATGCTTTGCTTGTTTTCTTTCATTGGTTTCTTGTCAAATGAAGGAAGAGTATCAAGATAATGCATATATAGAGGGAAAGTCTTGCTTGGCCGAATTTGAGTGTGTAGGAGAGGGTAGGAGAAGTCAAGGTTAGGTAAGGGAGTAGGAAAGAAGGTATGGCCCCTTAATTTAGGGGTATGGGCATTTTGACCCAATTTTCTTCAAACAATCAGATTGGTTTCGGTCATGGGGGTATTTAGGAGGGGAATTTGAGTTCTAATTGTATTTTGGGACGCGATATGGTTTTCGGTGTTGAAATCGGATATTATTCGGTTGCGTTTTGGCCTCCAAAAATTAATATTTTGATCGTTTTGGCACATAAAATTTTTATATCTTGTATTTATTAATCAAACCTTGTATTTAACTCATTTTACTAATTAAGTCTTGATTAGGAACTGTAATTACTCGCCGGATTGACGATTTTTGAAATTTAGGGTTTTCGGTTTGACATTTGGCAACAAATGTCTAAATTTTTGTTTAATAATTCTTTTAAACTTAAAGGCCTTTAAAAGCCTATTTAGGACCTTATCTTAATCCTTCCATTGATATATTTAAGTTCAATTCGCATTTACAGTGCTAGGAGTGCTCCCGGTTCTGGTTTTGGACCAACCGTTGAGTAGAAATCAACCTTTTAAAACATAATGCCCTTAAAGAGATAAAAGATCAATAAGTTAAAATACATATACATAATTAATATATATATTAGAAAATCCTAATTTGGTTCGGGGTATTACAGTAATATCTCAGAAGCCTACTGAGATAACCCTATCCAGATATTAGTCTTCACTGTAAAGGGTTATCTCAACCATAGTTGGAAAAACTCAAACCCTTAGACCAAGTAAGGTTCAAGGTTGTGAGTGGAAGAAAGTAAGCTGAGGAGTGTCTCAGTCTGAAATCTGAGAGGACTAGGACTCAGTGAAAATCCTAGAGATCAAGAGGAGTTATTCTTGATCAGTGCACCTTGGTACTCTAAAATAAGGAATTCCTGTGATTAAGGAATTCTCCTGTTAAATCAGGAAAAGTGGATGTAGGAGAGTTGAACTCCGAACCACTGTAAATCCCTGGGTCTCTTATGCTTTTGTGTGAGTGTTAACTTCAAGTGTTTTCATTAATTATCTGCTGCAAAACTCAATCTGATCAAATACTCAGACTACTTGTCAGGCGACCTTCAAGTCCACTGATCTTCTCGAAGTAGCCTGTACTTTTAAAAGGGGTCCACTGACTTACTCTTTTTTCAAAAATTGGACTTACAGGTGTATTCCCCCCCCATACACCTGTCTTTGCTTATTTGGGACCAACAAGTGGTATCAGAGCAGGGGTTCTAAGAACCCTGCCTTGATTTATCATTAGTGGTCACTTGAACTGATCTAACTAACTCTTCTTGAAGATACTCATTTGAAATGTCTACTCAAGCAGAAGGATCAACAAACACAGGGAACACAGCCACACCAGTAGTCAACACCAATGTTATTGTAAGCTCAGACTCCAACATGGGAACCAATCCCCTCAACCACCTATCACATCATAAGCTGCCCCAGTTCACAGTAGAAGGCTATGACTTCTGGAAAATCAGAATGAGGGCTCACCTAGCCTGTGTGCATGATGAGATGCTGAGGGTGATTACTAAGAGTCCCTTTATCTTTATGACTGCTAATCCTAGGATCACACAAGCACAAATTAATGATCCTAGAGAGGAGTGGCCTAAGGATGAAGATTACTTCACTGCTGATGAAAGAAAGAGACATAATCTCAACTTTGTGGCCATAAATATACTGTATACAACCATCCCTGACTCTGTCATGGGAAGGGTTGTTCACTGTACAACCGCAAAGGAAATATGGGACACCTTGGCTCTATTATGTGAGGGCACTGACAAGATAAAAGAAAATAAACTGTCAGTTGCTGTCCAAAAATATGAACAATTTTCAATGGAACCAAATTAGACCATTGATCAGCTTGATGGCAAGTTCATTGACATCATGAATGAGATAAACTCCCTTGGAAAGGTATACGCCAAGAGGATCAGTAGACTGAAGAGAAGAGCAATGGTGGCGGAAGATGAGGAGGCTGGAAGCTCATATGAGGAAATGTTCACTGATAGCAGTGATGATGATCTATGTCTCATGGCCAATGATGAACCTGAGGTACAATCTCACCCTTGTCAATTAATAGCACACTCACCTGATCCTAGCTCAGAGTCAGCAGGAGACCTCAACCTTCAGTTCTCTTTAGAACAATTGATGGCTGACTTCTCCAGGCTGCAAGAGGCATACCTCACTCTTGAGGAAGAAAACAAGATACTAGCAAATGAAAATAACAAGCTAGTTGAATCTGAAATAGAGGCAGACCTTGCCTCAGCATCCCAGACCATTGCCCTGACCAATGAAGTGGAAACACTCAAAAGTCAGGTCAGTGCTAAGGATGAGCTGATCAGGGGACTGACCAGTGATCAGATTAGGCTAGTTGGTGAAAACAATGAGCTAGCCATCCAAATAAAAACTATCATCAGCAATGTAAATATGCTAAAGGAATCTGAGGATCATCTGCTGAGAAAGCTGGAATCTCTCAATAAACCCTCTCTGGCAATAGAGAAGATTCTGAGCTTACAAAACAGCTCAGACAACAGACATGGGATAGGATTCTTCCCATGCACATCCTCAGAAGGCCAACTCAATACTGCATCCACAAGCAGTGATGAGAGGGTGTTTGTAAGGTCCTCTGAGAATCCCAGAAGGATCCTTGATAAGGGCAAAAGGTCTGCTGAACCTGCAAAGGAGGTAATAATGCCAAGTAGGTCCACTGAAAGGACTAGAACAGCTTATACACCTCCTAAAACCAACTTCATGATAAATGAACTCCATAAAAGAAAGTTTTGTAATAACAAATGGAGTAATGTTCACTAAACTTATCCTCAGCTTAGATTTTCCAGGAAAATCTAGACAAAGGACAAACAGGCCTGAATTTTCTGTCAAAGGACAGAAGGGTTCACCATAGAGAACCAATCTCATATATGTCCTATGAGAGAAAATATATCCCTCATTTTAAACAGCACCTGAGGCCAGCTGCACCAATGCCCTTCAGGAACAGGAGACTTAACAAGCCTCCTGTGCCACAAAGGACTGACACTTATAGACAGTCAACTCCCAGGGCAGTTAGGGAGTCTACTGTTTATGTAGATGTTTATGGGAGAAAAATCAGCTAGTCCAAAGCAATTAGGACTGTTAAGCAGATTTGGATCCCTAAAGGTACAACTAACCAAATAGGACCCAACACAAGATGGGTACCTAAGAACTGATCTTTATGCAGGTTGAGGACTCTCAGGATGATTGGTACTTGGATAGTGGTTGCTCAAGGCACATGACAGGCAACCAAAGTCTCCTGACTTACTACAAGGAAAAGAAGGGTCCTCAGGTCACATTGGGTGATAACTCAAAAGGAATCACAGGGGGTTATGGTACCCTGATAATAGGGATAGTCCAGGTAACAAATGTATCATATGTCAGTGGACTGAAACATAACCTGCTTTTTATAAGTCAATACTGTGATAAGGGATATAATGTTGAGTTTTCAAGTAACCTGTGCTGTGTAAGGAATACATCAAATTCACAGGTACTACTAACAAGGTCTAGGAAAGGAAATGTTTATCTTGCAGATTGGAGATCTTGTCCAAAAGATACCCGTCTCATTGCCAAAAGCACAAGTGACCTGACTTGGCTATGGCACAAAAGACTCAATCATCTGAATTTCAGAACCCTCAACAAGATCTCAAGCCTAAGTCTAGTAGAGGGATTACCAAATGAGGTGTTCAACAAAGATCACATTTGTAAAGCTTGCCAAGAAGAGAAGCAAATCAAAGCCTCATTCAAAAGCAAAACAACCCCCTCCACTGATAGGGTACTTCAACTCCTTCATATGGACCTCTTTGGACCTGTCACACCAGCCAGCATCAATGGAAGCAAATACACACTGGTGGTGGTGGATGACTTCTCAAGATATACTTGGGTGATATTCATGACCAGCAAGAAGTATACCCAACTCAGGCTACCTGAGCTACTCAAGAAAATTTCAAATGAGAAGGGTCTATCTATTATCAAGATAAGATCTGATAAAGGTACTAAGTTCATAAATTCGATTATCACTAATTTTTGCAAAGAGTCAGGCATATCCCATGAGACATCAGCTGCTAGAACCCCCAACAAAATGGGATAGCTGAAAGAAGAAACAGGACACTAAAGGATGCTGCCAGAACCATGCTTGCTGATGCACTAATTCCCAAAAGGTTCTGGGCTGAAGCCATACACACAGCCTGTTACACTCAGAATAGATCCATGCTCACTAAAACACAAGGCAAAACCCCCTATGAGCTATGGAACGGTAGAAAACCTCAGGTATCCTATTTTCATATCTTTGGTTGTAAGTGTTTTATTCACAACAATGGGAAAAGACAACTGAAAACCTTTGATAGCAAAGCTGATGAAGGAATTTTCTTTGGATATTCTCAAATCAGTAGAGCTTTCAGGGTATATAACTTGAGAACCCTTGTTGTGGAAGAAACACCCCATGTTGTCTTTAATGAATCTACTTTTGAGTCCAGGAAAGATCAGGCTACTAAGGAAATCACTGATAAAATGACTAACCTGACCCTGGATAAGTCCATTTATAAGAAGTTGGATACCTACATACCCACATGGGACAACCTTGGTTTAAAGGAGTCAGAGGACTGCACTCAGAGGTCAAACCAGCCTGAGGAATTCTCCACTGATGAAAATTAGCTGAATGACCCAATCCCAGCTCCTCAGGTAACTTCTGTCATTGAAGAAGCTGGCCAAGCGAGACAGACACTGATCATAATATTCAAGGGAAGCCAGATTAGACTGTGCTGATAACTTAGAAACAACCCTGAATAATGACTCAGGACTCCTTCCCTCTGTACTTTCTCCTGAATTACTTAGAATTGCCCAATCTAGTGACTCAATCTTAGAAGGGGAGGTATCCACTGAGGATAACCCCACTGAGAGAGGACAATCCAAAAGAAACTGGTTGATTGATCATCCATTCAGTTAGATTCTAGGGGATCCCAATCTAGGAGTCAAGACTAGAAGTTTTCATGGAGAAAATGCTCTCTTCTGTTGTTTTCTTTCAGCACAGGAACCCAAGACTATTGAAGAAGCCTTTAAGGATCCAAACTGGATCATTGCCATGGAAGAAGAACCCAACCAGTTCACAAGGAATCAGGTGTGGGGGCTTCTCAAAAGACCAAAGCATGCCAACATCATTGGAACCAAATGGGTTTTCAAGAACAAGAAGGATGAGAATGATGTGATAGTCAGAAACAAAGCAAGATTGGTGGCCAAAGGATACTCCCAAGTTGAAGGATTTGATTATGATGAGACCTTTGCACCAGTAGCCAGACTAGAGGCTATCAGGTTATTTCTTGCTTATGTTGCCCACAAGAGATTCAAGGTCTACCAGATGGATGTCAAGAGTGCTTTCTTCAATGGGGTTCTAAATGAAGAAGTCTATGTGGAACAACCCCCTGGCTTTGAGGAAGGCAACAAAGTCTACAAGCTCAAGAAAGCTCTATATGGCCTAAAACAAGCCCCAAGAGCCTGGTATGACACTTTGTCTCATTTTCTCTTGGAGCATGGTTTCACCAAGGGAAGTGTTGACAGAACACTCTTCAGAATCACACATGGAGAAGACATCCTCTTGGTCCAAATATATGTGGATGACATCATATTTGGATCACAGAATGAGGATTTCTGCACAAGATTCTCACATCTCATGAAAGAAAAATTTGAGATGTCCATGATGGGAGAAATGAATTTCTTCCTTGGACTGCAAGTCAGGCAGTCTCCTGAAGGAATATTCATTAATCAGGCCATATACACGAGGGAGCTGATTCAGAAATTTGGTTGCAGCTCAAGCCAGGCAGTCAGGGTACCTATGAATACAAATACCAAGCTTGAACCGGATGAAGAAGGAGAAGCTGTGGATCAGACTACTTATAGAGGAATCATTGGATCACTTCTATATCTCACTGCAAGCAGACCTGACATCACTTATGCAGTAGGAATTTGTGCAAGATATCAGGCTAGTCCAAAGAAAAGTCACCTAGAAGCCACTAAGAATATTCTGAGATATCTCAAGGGTACTGTCAATATGGGACTTTGGTACCCCTCTGATGATAACTTTGAATTAACAGGCTACTCGGATGCTGACTATGGAGGATGCAAAATTGATAGAAAGTCAACCACTGGGACTTGTCAATTTCTTGGAAATAAACTAATATCTTGGTTCTGAAAGAAGCAAAGCTCAGTAGCAACAAGCACCACTGAAGCTGAGTATATGGCTGCTGGAAGCTGCTGTGCCCAGATTTTATGGATAAGGCAACAACTAACTGATTACAACATACAGGCCAGTGAAGTACCAATCTTCTGTGATAACAATAGTGCTATTGCTATATCACAAAATCCTGTACTTCACATAAGATGCAAACATGTGGATATAAGGCATCACTTCATCAGAGACCATGTGGAGAAGAATGATGTATGTATTGTAAAAATCCAGACTGATAAGCAAAGGGCAGACATACTCACAAAACCATTGGCCGAAGCAAGATTCCATGAGCTATCAGTGGAGTTGGGTCTACTTGACCCTGAGTCAGGAAACTAATCAGGCTACCTGACTCAGAGTGAATTCTCAGAGCACTAATCACGGGGGAATTATCAGGGAACATCAGTGGACCCACCTGACAAAGTCCACTGACGTAGCCTGAGCTTCAGAAGAGCTAACTACCCTGATCTGAACTGGGCTGTTCAAAACGCCCACTGAGTACTCCACTGAGATAGTTTCTGACGGATGGTTACTTTATTGGTAACCATGCCTGCGGCGCATTTAATGCGATGGTAAGTGTGCAGTAAAATCTCGAGAGATGATTTTGAACAGTTATCTCTTATGAAAAGCCCCACTTTTAACCACTGTTTCTTTCAATCACAACCGTTGATCCTAATCCAACCCACCTTCCCTGTTTGGTAATAATTACAAATTACTTGGGAAGTTAAATTACTTTATCTTCCAAATTATTGCCTCACTCTCAACCGTAGATCAAAATCCTCTCATTTAATCTCCACCTTTGCTTTACAATATAAATAACCTCCACACTTAGCAGTTTTACACACGATTTCACTGTTATCAACCCTTGCAATTCTTACAATACTCATACTCTCAACCCCAAACTCATTTCTAAACACTTTCCCACTCTTCAAACCATGTCTCAAATATATGTTGACTACAAAGAGTTATCCAACAAAATGAACTTTTGGTATGAACCAATTGTTTGCTTCAATCATCCTAAAGTCCTTTTTGACCCTAACCTATACCACATCAGAAGAGCACTTGATCTGGTGAGAAATTCTGGGCTCTCTAGGTTTCTTTCAAAGGGGCCAGAGAAATGCTATGACAGGCAGGTGCTTGAGTTCTTCGTGGGCATGGAGAAAAACATCACATCCATCAGATCTTTTGTTATGATGGAGAAAAGTGAGAAAAAGTTGGACAAGAAGGGGAGAGAGGTCCTTGAAGCTGTCATGCAAAAGCACAAATTCACCTTGGGACACGAGGATTTATATGACATTTTTGGGCTGTCAAACGAGGGTTTGGACCCAGCAACCTACAAGCTTGGAGAGGAGGAAAAGTTCTTGGACACCATCACAAAGAAGAAGGAGCAGTATGTTACCACTTTTCACAAGAAACTGCTAAAGCCAGAATTTGAGGTTTTAGCAGAGATTGTTGGGAAATACATTCTGGCAAATCTGGGGAGTATTGAGCAAGTGAGCAAGATCAAGCTCAGATTGATGGCAGCCATCATAGATACCACTGACAGAATAAAATTCAACTGGCACTAGTTTTTCATCTAACCTCAGGGAGGAGAAGAGCAAGATAAAGACAGTCAAAGGAAGGTTGTTGATTGAGCACAAGTTATGCTATGCCTCAAGGGTGTCTCTCATCATTGAGGCACTAAATCTGAAGTACAACTTCCCTGATACAAGATCTTGGAACAAGGCCAAAATCTTGTTTAACTCTGAGAAGTTGTTGGAAAAGATGAAAGCAGTGGCGCCCACTGCTGAGGCTAGAAAAGAGAAGGCCAGTGTTCCTGAAAGATCTGGAGAAGAAAGTCCACCCTTAAACCTGAAAAAGAGGGCTCTAAAGCCCAGTGAAAAGATGAAGCATTACAAGGAAGAAGAAATGGAGAAGAAGAAGAGGAAATTAGTGAAGAAATCCTTCATTGAAAGCAGGGCCATTAGCAGCACTTCTGAGACTTCCAACTAGAGCTGTTAAAATAAACGAGCCGCTCGTGAGCTCGGCT